>JAAAKL020013977.1:0-12189 GCA_010016065.2 Carybdea cf. marsupialis auct. non (Linnaeus, 1758) | reverse complement strand
AAATATCAATTGCTTTCCAAAATTCATTTGAGGGTAGAAATAGAATAGCTAACTGGTGCTTAGTATCGATTGTAAGGGGGTCACCAAAAGAAAGAAATTTATTCGACTTTTGAGTATCTCTATAAAAAGATTTATAATGAAGGGATAATGAAAATCGTAGACATGGATTAGATGGTTTTCCATTCAACTCAGATTTATATTGAGATAACAAGAAAAGTAGCAACTTTCCAACTCACTTGTAACATAAGTAAGAGGCATTCAAAAGCTAAACATTTGTTCCCAATATAAAGACTACTTTTAGTTTTTTATGCAAATAGTTCTAACTCAACTATTTAGTTTTTCAATTTCAACAGTGAAAATTCATTCGGTAATCCATCTACGGAACGACTCTGGTAATGTCAGACTTGCCAACACCCCAGGACTTGCATGCAGTCCTTTGGTAACGTTGAAAATCTTCCGACCTCTTACTGGTGAACATTTTGCTTCAACAACAGTTAAATTTTTATATATAGAAGAGAGGATTTGAAGATAGCAAGTTAGAAGAGACACTAGTGAAAAGTGAAAATGTCACCATCCCGGTGGTGACATTTTCACTTTTCACTAGTGTCTCTTCTAACTTGTTATATCTGCATATGTATCCATGTATATAAAATCTGCACATACAAAAAATCTATAGGCATTAGTTAGACCTTTATTAGTGTAAAACATGCATCACACCTACATTAAAGTTTACTGGTTCATTCTTGTGGTAAACCATTATTAAATTTCTCACGTGAGGGACTGTGTTTCAATGCTAACAGAAGAGTATCTGCCAATGGACACATCCAGATTTAGCTATCACTTATTATATCCTGATCAGGTATTTAGTTCTGGATTGCCTGTGCGTATATCAAGGTCAATCCAAAACAATTTCTTGGGAAGCACTTCAAAGGCTGCACCTCTGCCAAGCAGAATCTTCTTTGATTGACTGCTTCAAGTAAACCTAAACAGACTTCTAGCATGTAACCCATTTTGTGTTTGGTTTAACAGACCATCTGATCTGCATTGTTTTATGGTTGGTTTAACAGACACCACAGAAGAAAACTTTAACATTTCAACATAATACTTAATACTTTCCTTGTTTCAAGGCCTTTAACATATGTAACTTTCTTTATTCACCTCTTTCAGTAGAATAGTAAGTTGTTTAGTATATTGTTTGTGTAACTCAATTAAGGAAAATAATTATAGTCATGGTGAAACAAACAACCTTGTTGAAGATGTTTTTAATAAGTCCCTGACATCAAGGAGACTCAGAGAACAAAGCACACTAGTAAAGCAATGACCAACCCCAAACTTGACTAGGGAACAGAATTTCCAGGTTTCTTGGTAATCTTGGAAAGATTGTGTGGAAGCATGGCACTTGTGGGGTTTTACTGTTGGCCATGTCTTTTATTCAAACCAGGAATGTAAAAACATGGAATCAGGAAGGTTTTAGGAACACTTAAACCTTTCTCTCTGACAACAAAACACATGAGATGTCCTGAGTGCACATGGAGGCATTTAAGGTATGGGAGACGTATGATGAGACAGAAGGAGTAGATGCACAGTTCTCATTTTTAAGACAAGACAAGAGGAAATGGGATGGTATAACTTGACTGTAGATCAAAATAGAAAGGAGGTTAAATTGGCTATTCACACAGTTCTTTATTTTGTAAGACAGGAACTATCTTAGTCTCCTGAAAGCTAGAGAGATATGTTGCAATCATGCGGATAATGTGAGCTGGTTTCTGCTTCATACATCCAGTCTGCTTTGGGGAGTTCAAGAAACTACTCCCCATTCTAACAACCAGATGCCTTCCACCCACTACCAGAGGGTGTATATACCAGATCTGTGTTGAACCAGTTAAGCTATATGGTAGTGAAACCTGGTCTATGACCAAAGCCTTGTTAAGCACATCAGTAGAAACAACAGGGTCATGACAAAATGGATTCCTAACATCTGACCCGATGAAGACACTACCATTAAAGAACATCTGCATAGACCAAATATCCCCTAACTTTCCTGTAATGAGGTTTTCACCTTTCATATAAATGGTAATACCTGATTAACTAAAGTCAATATTTCTAATTCCATAGCTTTTCCCCACCATTAAGCAACTCAGATGAGTATCTTGATTATAAGACTTCACCTACATTGCTTCAAGCATTGAATTTTCCTCTAGGTGACCAACTTATAGGTTGTTCTTTGATTAACATATCATTCTAAAACTAATCACATTACCTTTGGAGGTAATTCTTAGATGCATTATAAATGCACGCAAGTCACACAGCATGATATTTACAAACATAGCATGGTAAACAATAATGTCAGAGAAAACTTTTAATGTTTTGATTTGAAAAACACTCACTAGGATTTCACATATACAACTTGCATCCTCAAGCCTTTAAAGGCAAACAAATGATTACTAAAAAGGAGTTGGTTTTATTTTGTTTTTTAAAAACTAATTCACCCTGTTTAAGGCCAAAGCCACTACTAGGAACATGGCTACTTTTACCCTTCGGATGTTCATGCTTGCAGTTCCCTTTCTGGGGTTTCTTTTCCCCTTCATATAATAATCTTGCCTGTAGTGCCCTCTCTGTCCTATCTCTCAAAACATAGTTTCCCACTTCAGGAGAGCAGCTGGCAGAGCACAGTGCCTCCGGGATTATGGTAGGCAAGCCCAGGGTTGGTTCAAACTGTAGGGATGAAGAGCTATATCACATCACGAACAATTCCAATTATAGCCAATATAATATGCTCTGGAACAAACCTGTTTTGGAGTATGCTAGCTGCAACACCAATGGTCTCCTTGTCACTATCCCAGACCCCCTTGGAAGGAAATCCCTGTGTCACAAAATAAAGAAAACAATGAGACCTTAGTTAAAATAATCCAAGATAAAATATCCATCTTGAGCAGTGAGCATTGATCATGATAAACATTTATTAAACTGTAAATTCTTCTACTAATAACATCTTAAACAAAATTAAAGTATCATAGAATAAATGTGAGAACAGGGGAAGCATCTGTTTTTGAAACAGAAATGCTTCCAATGAATCAGTGCTTCATCCTCTTTTATTTACAAATTTACATAAAATATATGCATATATATCAGAAAAACACTAAAGTACGACAAAAAGAATTTGCTACTCAGAGTTTCAGGTGAAGGCCATTGTCAAGCAACTATTGCCTATGAGTGAAACTCAGACTAACCAATTCTTTCTGTCCTACTTGAGTGTTCTTCTTATATTGCACTGCACCAATGTATTTAGCACTCTTGCAGATGGTTATTCACCACCATACTGTAATGTAAATATACATTTACATATATGTTTGGTTGGATGCATCATGGCAACATAAAAAGCTATACCATCTGAATGAGGACCCTGAGGCAAAACATGATTTCTTGCTACATCATTTTGAGTAATGAACATAGAAATTTATATTGCATTAAGTTAGAATTTGACAGACTTCTCTATTCTGATTACCTCAAAAATGACAAGCACTAGCATGCAATCATAATTCATGCCAATTGCATTTCAGCTACCTGCCACCTTTTGGCTTCTTTTCTCTGTGACAAATATCATTCTACTAATTGGAGGCCATTTCCAGGGTGACCTGCTATCTAAAGTCATTTGCACAAAATTGGTATAAATGCTGATGTGATAAGAAGGAATTCGAAATATTCTTTTTTTCTGGATGATCCTTGCAATGCCTTGACCAACAAGTAGCATGGCACATCAAACTGGCAATGAAGCAAATCTGAAGTCATCAATGTCAGTGTCTCTTTGTGAGAATATGCACAGTATATGCACAATTCCTCCAAAATTATTTTACCTTCAATCAGAAACAAAGGTGAAGCTTTCACCTTTCATGGCATTTCTTTTCTTGATTTAGCTTGGGATTATTTCTATAATGGCAGTACTGCTTTGCATGACTTTCTTGGCTCAAAAGTTATTTAAGAATTGATAAAATGGAAAACAAAAAACTTAAAAACAAGTACTTTTCAGTCGTTGCTGGTGATGAGATGACTGCCAATGTATTGAATTAAAGCATGTGGCAAAACATGTCTCAACCGTTAATATAGGCTTTGGGGCATAACAATTTCCTTAATAAATAAGGATTATTTATTTATACTATATTGCCAAATCGAAATGCACGTAGACAATATCAATGTTATGAATACATACAAATACATACACTGCACGGTGTAAAAACAGCTCTATTATGGTGTTCTGTTTAAAGACTTGAGATTGGGTACCTCCCCGTAAGTACAAGAATGACAACAATAGATAAATCACAGGAAATATAATTCATTTCACGCCTTCTAGAGTCCTCTTATTAAGATGTGTAAACACGATTTTATGCCTCGCCTTCTTTACCTGACAGTCACACAACAACAGATGAGCACAAAACAGGATTTTATAAGGTAAATGTACATGTACTATACGCATAAGATCAATCCTGTTTCTTATTTTTGGTTCTGGATCTTATCAAATCTGCAACACGGTATGCACAAACTATCGGCTTCCACGACAAACTATGGAGGGGCAGTGTCGCCCAAAATTTAACTTGGCCTACACAGTTAAAATACTTGACATGAAGGTTTCTGCTAAAC
The DNA here is from genome assembly GCA_010016065.2 of Carybdea cf. marsupialis auct. non (Linnaeus, 1758). Taxonomy (NCBI): domain Eukaryota; kingdom Metazoa; phylum Cnidaria; class Cubozoa; order Carybdeida; family Carybdeidae; genus Carybdea; species Carybdea cf. marsupialis auct. non (Linnaeus, 1758). The sequence continues at coordinate 7,554 of JAAAKL020013977.1, read as the reverse complement.
GACCGGCCTGTAATTAGTGCAATTGTAGAAACAAGGAAACTGGTTCTAATTACGTGTAGCAATTTCGACTACCATCCCGTTTCAAATTAAACATAGCAATAAAGTCGCTATGGTGTTTTGCTGTAGCAAGCTGAGACCTATATTTACAGGCTTAAGCCCTATACTTCAAGGTCGGATCTGATGTTCGGTTTATTACAATCCAGCCCTCGTTCGATTTCACATGGCACTTCAAATTCGTGTGTTGTTAACCATCTTACATAGCACAGTTAAAGTGAATGGGTACAGTAATCCACATGAAGTCGTACAAAGCAATATTATAATAGTAATGATTGCAAACAACCGAAGTTTAAAGTAGATAACTCCCTATCAACAAAACAATAAAAGGGACAGGAATGACATATACTGACCAAGGGTCTTTCGGGAACTTACCTTCCAACGAAATTCTCAAGCACACTACTTTTACCAGCACTCTGTCCACCTACAACTGCGATCTGTGGCAAATCAATGGGTGATTCCACACCTATTTGTGTAAATGCATCCTGCAACTTGTTCACGATGGGGATGAGATCTTCCATACCCCGGTTCCCCATGGCTAATGTCTGTAACGGTCCTCCCCTAGCCCTACAATCAAATTACGAGAATATCCGACCACGGCAGCTACTAAGTTACTGTTAGGATTCTCACAGATAACTTCAAGGGCTGCAGTAAAACCACAACAGTGCAGCAATACTACATTTTTCTACTTTGTTCCTCTCCTTCCAAGTTGTCAATACGGCAAAGGAGCCGACTGCTTGTATAAAAACAGCAACCTCCACCTTCCAGTAGCAATTAAATGGCCTGGGCACGAGAAGTTACAACTTGGGTCATTTAGCTATTTCTCAGCATCACCTGGGTTGTTTATGATGACGAAATGAGACCATATTTTGCTAAGGTCATTACTCTAGTGTTTTATCCCGAATTACTCATCATTAACGTATTGAGTATTGACTGTCAAGCTTTGTAAATGCCAAACAATTCTATCAACCATTTCTTCTCATGGAACATCAGCTTACCACTGTTTGTTTACACAAAATTACAAATAAACTATAATTAACGCGTTACTCAATCCTAACGTACTTAGGTGAAGATTCTCAACATGTTACCTCCGTACAGAGATAAACGAAAATACTGCTGTAGTCTGCTGTAGTGCTATAGTGGGAGTTGCAACGATTTGAGCTTACTTTGGACAAGATCACAGGCTCATACACTGCCGGTTTTTGGCAAGAGGGGGCCCTGCGCCATAAAGTGATTTGGGAGGGGCTTCAGTGTCATTTTTTTTCTTTCATGAGCTATACGGGCCCACCAATATACATCCTAGGTGCGAGGCCTTGTACCGCAGCACAGTCGGCACCCCCTTAAAACCGGTAGTGGGCTCACACATTTTGCGTTTGTTAGGTGCCATACGGTTAAGTACCATGAAATGCGGCACAGTTTTCCATAAAATACGATTACCTCTTAAGATTATGCAGATTCCATTGCATAATGCGGGTCTAAAAGATAGGGGTAACAGAAGTCGACATGCAGAAAGTGTAGTGAGTGGAGAAGGATTTGTAGAACCCAAAACACCTGCTTGTTGCATTACTTTCAAGTTTAATGATCAAGATTGCTTACGGAGTGTATCATTTTCCTTGACTATATGATAAAACTTCGATAGATGTATCGGTTGTTATCGATACATGCCGTTATATATGCGATGCTGGTCAGTAACCCTAACTTCCTATCTAACGGTTACCGAGCCATCAGTTCGTTCTTAGATGAAATACAGAGAGTTCGCTCATGACGCGACAAGTTTGCTGTCGGCAAAACAAATCAGAGAGTAGATTTATCCTGAGTAAAACGCTTAAGCGCTCTGGTCCCAGATTGTTCCGGAAGAGGGTCGATTTGCGAGACTCGAGTAGCTTAGGGTCGAGTAATCCATGGTGGGACCACGTAAAATAAGTAAAAGTGTGTTTAAGCAACCATACACTCATTCAAAATCCTGATGCTTTTATTGCATTTCTTACCAGATGCCTGTTCTATGCGGTGGGAAAGTGTGACGTCACGATTTTGAAAATTTTTGAATTATGGAAAAAATACTCAATTTTAATGTTCCCTTATTAGTAAGAACGTCAATGGCCAAAATTGAAAGGGTGTTATCCTTTCCCAACACCGAGATATCTCCTCTCAAAGTTTTAAATCTCCCTAACAAAACCTTTTCATTTGATGCTGGTTCCTAAAGTAAGGAACCAAGGAATATCAACAGAGTTTTGACCACAGATGTTTTAAATTCAAACGCCTCTAGTTTAAACACTTTATACACTACAGATCTGGAATTTTGGAAAACAGCCTATTTCGGGGAGGCTTTTAGACATCTAGAGTCAAATCTTGCTTTTTACAAAACTTTTGATTTGTGACTTCATCACTTTCCCTCCGCATTTAATGCGGCTTGTTTAGGTAGCGGTCTAATTTAGCGTAATAAGGTATATTTTGAAAAGCGACCAGTTCTATAGTTTAATATCGAAAGCTCGATAAGGAAGAAATTGTTGCAGAAAATACCTTTGTAGATGTTTGTTTCTCTGTGTCGAACGCTCTAATGTCCGTGTCCGAATGACGTGTGGAAGTGACAAACAAGATAGGATAGAAGTTAGTGCCTATTAAGGTAACATTTCTGTGACCTTTTGTAGTGATTAGGTCCTCCAAAATAGTCAGGCAAAAGCAAAACTTTATTTTGATTCTTATTTTGTCTTCATGGGGAAGTAATATGACTTGCAATGTAAGTCGAACGAAACACTATTAGTAACAAGACTAGAAGGCCTGGTTTTAGTACGTAGGAATTATCACTCGTCCTGCACAGTTCAGAAATTTAAAAGCGTGTATAGTTAAGAGAAATAAACCACCAAGGATGAACTGATTGACGCTGCAACTTTATTGAAAGGACGAAAAAAAGGTTTTAATTCTAACAGTATGAAGGTTTTCTTGAAATTTGATAAGGAATGTGCAAGGGGCATAATGTTGTGCCATATAACAATTATATAACGAGGGGTCGTTCATCATGAAATCTGAGTCCATATTTTATCTTATATCTATCTAAGTCTTTCTAAGGTTACATCAACGAGATATCTACAGTTGTAAGAATGTTTGTTACCCGCTCTCATGTACACAACCTACGACTATATCACATGAACTATGTTACATTTATTATTGATCTATCGAGTAGTGTCCATAGGGAAAAGAGTTGATTCCATCATCTAAAAGATAACGTTTATCATCGAAACAAGATCAGCTTGTTTTATAGATGTTCATGGTGAAGAGATGATGTGTGTGAGATCGTATTTGATTCATTCCATGTTTATACATGGTGTTGTTGAAGAGGCATTTTTTTAGTCTGCACGAGTTATCTCTTTCTTCACCACTTGTTTCTTTACAACCTTTGCCGGTTTTTTTCTATTTTCCCGCAAACTTTAAAGAGTACATTTTGGATCGTAATCCAATAAACTCCTACCTACGTATGCCACTCAGTTCATCTTTCATCTTTCCGATAACTTTTTTGTTTTCATTTGAGTGAAGTTGCATTCGTTGTTCCATAGTCTGAGAAGTCGAAGAGGTGATGACTCATCTGCATATCTGAGTAGATATGTGGAGTGGCGATTGTGTAGCACAAAGAGTCTGTATCGGTGAAAAGTAACTTACTTGTAGCTCCAAGGTATTGTCGTTTAACGTAATTGTAATGAAAGTCATAGATGAGTACTTTCGAAAGTTCTAAGATACTGAATCCAAAATAGATGGGTCGATTTAAAAACACTGATGTCTTATGTGAGTTTACAGCAACTAAGGAGTGTGTAAAGATTTGAAAAGACTTGAAACGTGGTTTTTGCGCGATATACTTCATACGTTTCGGATCAGATATAAGTTTGATGTCTCGATGTCGTCGGCACTATTCCAAAACAAATTAAGACAAGCAGCACTACCCCATCTCGCAGCTCCACAGTTGCAATAATCTATGCAAAATATCTCCTATCATTGATGTATCATTTAAGCATTTCCACAGACTGAATAGTTAAAGTCGAAGGAGAAAAGTGCAATGATAGGTGTTCTTTTCCGAGCAAAGTGATGGTCTGATTTCTTGTTATCCAGCTTCTTGCCACAGCTTGGATTTTGGTAAGAAATAGAATTGGGTGCATGATTTTTCTGGCTTAATTTTCATTTTAGTGTAATATAACTTCAGTGAGAGTAATTATATCCTTAGTCACCCTTATGACAATGAAGTGAAGAATAAACACAATTTACCGTAAAAGTAGGCTATATTCAAACAAACCTAAGGCATGCACAAACACAAACATGGCTGGCACAACTCAATTGACTTAACCTGTGTACAAACACAGGGAGCCCAACATCTATAAATGTTCATAGGGAGCCAAACAACTAACAATGTTCACAGGGAGCATTTCTACTAATGTCTCAGTGCAAACTACTTGCACTACAGACAACATATACTACAGGGGGGAATAATGATACCATACAGATGGGGCAATCCATTGGTTAGTATCCAATGCTGATTGTCACATCTTTGAAACAAATGATGATTCCCCAATGTTAACAGGAGCACTATTATTCATGGGCCCTGGCATCTTTCCTTTCCACACCTGTAACAACCCATTCTACCAGCAGCATCACAGCTACCAAGTCTGACTCTGACTAAACATTACTTCGGTGATCCACATCTGCCAAATAATACTAATATGGGTTCCTTGGTGTGATTATCTTACCAATAAATCTCACAAAGATTTCAATATATATATAAGCAAAGATATTGAGTTGAAATCATAGTATTAAGAACCATCCCAAAATTCAAAATTTCAACTCCAACCATGAGGCAAGGGGGCAAATGATAAAAGAAATATAGTCTGGGGTCACATCATGCTTAAAAAGGTTAAGGGATCAAACTAATAAAGTCAAAACACATCATATACCCATGGCCTCTCTGACAACCTGGTCACAAATGCACTTGATAGTGTCATGTCCTTCACTGATCACCTTGTTGACAAGACAAATATAAACTTTGCATGGTACCATAATGACTTCTATGACAATATAAAGATTGAGGCATGGATTTTCAAGACTAAAACAAATGGCATATGGCAATGTAGTTAACAATTTGTCTATTAACATAACAGTAACAAAGTATCTTGCAAATAACATATCCTATGACAGTACTTCATACCAATTAGAATCTGTTGTCTTCCTTTATGGTAATCTGCCTTCAAAAGAAAACGTGTAATTTCCAGTCAACGAAAGCAATTGAGGTTTACCTCATCTGTTGATATTTCAAGTGACTCCTAGGATAAAGTTTCTTCCATATCATACATCGCATCATAAGGCGTCTTCAGTTAAACACTTGTTTATTACAGAATTAGCAATAATATACAATCCAAGCTTTGTTTCTGCAGATAGTGTATGTTTGGTTTTACATAGTGGAGAGTCTTTGAAACGAGTGTTGGTTTTCAGCAGTTTTAAGGCAATTTTCATGAGTGCGTAATATTTACCCGCCAATCGATGGTGGGTAATCTTTACCCTCGTTGACCATAGCTCTGAAGAAATCACTATACTTTTTTCTGGCAACAACACTAGCTTGTCAGGCATCCTCATACTTCTGAACAGACCCTTTTCAAGTTCATGTATTAAAACAATAGTTTTCACCCTGAATAACTGTACGAGTCTCCTTCTATTGATTGTGATAGTAGTGCTACTAATTCCTGTAGAGGCAACATCTGCACCTTCTACAAGCACTACAAACAGATAGTTTATTCCTGATGAAATGTTCTTTGAAGGACCATCTCTATCACTGAGGTGACTCTTCCTTGTTACTGTAAAGAAAACAAGAACTGTTATGAAGTCTCTATTGACAACAGCGCAATCAAATTATTTTAACAAAACCAATCAATCTCAACAGGCATTACATAGCGCAATAGGAAGTCAACTTGATTCTTGACATGAGTGTCTATGAGGAACAGCATAGCAGTTACTATGCTACTTTTACTAACTTATCTATACTGCTTTTGAAATGCATATCTAAACTGAATATCCTGCTGCAAACTTCCTTTCATAACAAATGTATCCTTAATGTCTTGATACAGAATGTAGCTATGGAAGATAAAACTTACTCAAATGCCAATAAACAAAGTGGTTCCATACTAATACTCCCTTACATACCCTCAACATTACTACCTTAACATTTGTACATAGAATACATGACTGCACTTCATCTACTCTGATACTCATGTTCAGAAATTAACAAGTTGGAAATTGCATCAATTGTCTCAAATGACGGCTCCCCATGTTGTAAAAGCAAACACATAGTGTTCGTAGAGATAATGCTTGGATTGTATACAATAAAAATCACCTACAAACTTCAGCGGCATTACAGAAACAGATGTAATTTCCTAAATCAAAACTATAGTTTCAGAACATACTATCCACTTGTCTACAATTGTCTTCCATTGCGATTTCACAAGTACCCTCTTCTCTTGTGGGACTCTCAGGAAAATCATGATAGGATCACTGCATACTTTTTACCCACCAAAACCTTGGCTTGGGTTAATGTCATTGAAGCTGAGAACAATGCTACAGCTTCTCTACTAGGCCCCCGGGAAACATCTGAGATGACTGTCACATTGTCTGCTTCACAGCCAGTTTGTTGGTGATAAGAATAAAAGAGGATAAAGAATGTTTACATTGCAATTTCATATCAACCACATTTCCACTGTTACTCTACATTGTTACCTTACACTCAATATTCATGAAAGAGGTGAGTTTTTAACCACTACTGAGAACTGCTTGAATTCTGTCATTTGCAAGAAATGCCAAACATTGTTCTACATTCAGTATTTTGTGAATACAAGATAAACAACTGGCATAAAATGCATGCTACTGCAGTTTCTTACCCCCCTCCAAAATCATCAAAAAATTTGTCTTAAAAACATGAAAAGAAGTAACATAAAGTATACACTTTGTAATGAAAACAAATTAACATCCTTTAATTCCTTTTTATTCATAGTAATTGGCTTTACTTAACCTTTACTGTATAGTATGTTTTCAATGAGAATGCATGAGTTCCCATACTATTTGGCAATGACAAGATATGAGCTTGTCATGACAGGGGTCAATTTCATTCAAGTTTAGGGGGGTTAGTAGGGTTCATTGATCTCTCAAAGTGAACATCAAAGTGATATTTGAATGGTTAACCCTCATCAATATGAATGAAATATTCATCTATCAAATCAACTGATAGGACTCTAAAATACCAACAAAAATGATAAAAAAACAGTGATAAATTCTTTCATAGTGATAATCTGGTATAAATCTCAACCTTTGACAAATTTATGTTGGAAATAGTGGATATCCTCTGGTGATTCATCAAAATAGACCAATGTGTCTTAAAGTCTATTTTCTACCCACCTTGACCATACCACAAATTACATATGGGGGATTTCTACCAAGGGTTTTTACTTACATTCAGGTGCCCTTAGTCCAGCCTTA
>JAAAKL020013976.1:0-12190 GCA_010016065.2 Carybdea cf. marsupialis auct. non (Linnaeus, 1758) | reverse complement strand
CATTACCCATTCTACCAAAATATATCCAATCATACGCAATCTCTGGGTGGCATATTTTCCTCACTATTTCCTACGTGGAACAAGAGACAGTTCGCAGCCTTTTCCGGTGCAGACATTTCTACTATTTCACAAATCATTTTGATGAAGTGTCAATCAGTCGTTGTGTCACCTCCCCTTCTAGGGTATTCCTTGTACCCTTCTGGAAAATCGCTTCTAGGGTGTTTCTTCTACCCTTCTGGAAAATCGCTTCTAGGGCGTTACTTCCACGGTCTTCATAGGCCGAAGAATACGATCATATATGAGGGAAAAGCACCAATGTTTTAAAATATCTGGTGGAGCCACCCCCTCCCCCAGGAATTCCGCTGACTATACCGTCCACTTATTTTCCTCCCTCATATTCTAACAGCTATCTACGGCCTTACTCATACCTCTCCTCGACCTAGAGCTGTGTTGTACGTTCTTTAGATAACCAGTTCGGAAATCAGGATTTTAAGAGCTCTGTCGCCATAACCCCAGTGATGTTTCTTTAATCGTGTTTAATTGAGGTCACAACAACATTTATGTTAGACCTGCAACCAGACTGATCTACTATATTTTGTAAATAATACCCCAAAATCTTTACTTTTAAACATCTCTCCATAGCAACCCGTCGGGCTTCACGCAGTATTTATATTCATGGCAACCGTCAAAATATCGGTTTACTTGCTAATCCCGATGTTATTGACTATTCAACTTGTGTCATCAGCAGCCCGCAACTTTATGGTCTTTATAAGCAACATCAGGGATCTTCTTTGTCAAGTTTAGTTTGTGGTAAAGAAGTCAAAATTGTTTACCAAATGACGGTATATTTAGCGTAAGCGCGTTGGCCAACACTGGTCACAGTAAACTGCAAGCCATTGAAAAGGAAGTGGCATGAAGAAATTATACAACAGATTTGAAATAAAACTGATTTAGAATAACAATCCACATCATAAACAGATATTGATTATTGCCAGATTGTAGACGTAAGGTCACTATCAGCAAAAAAATCAGGGTCAAGATTTACAATTCATTATAGTGATCGAGATATTTACACCAAATTAAATTCGATTGTATTCTAGTATAGTATATTCGAGACAGTAAACATCAGCCTCAACCTCATATAGGATGTTTGAAGTATTTATTGCAACTGGTTGCACTCACGAATCTTTTCCTGCATCCTAATGTTCACTACAGCAGTTACATTATCATTTCAATCTTTTTTCTGCAAATCATTTTTAGGAGCACCAAATTATGATCATTATCATACATATTAATATATATATATTAATATATATAAATATATGTATATATGAAATAAATATGTATGACCAGTGCTATCACATTACTTACACTATTATCTTAAGAATGTTATTATCATTATCATCACTATCATCATTATTATTTTATCATATAATTTTATCATTATCATCATCATAATGAGAAATGTAAGAAACTTTGAATTTTAAAAAAACACTTTTCTTTTCAATTTTTCTTAACGCAATGTTGATGTCGGGAAATCAGAATTTTCTTTCATTTAACATCATAGCATTATAACTTTATGAGTTATTGATATCATCAAATGTGGAAATAAATAGGTGTGTTAAGTTTAAAAAAGTATTGTTATCTCCTTACGTTCACGGCTTAATAAACGGAGATTTGTTCAATCTTCTGTATTCAATCACATCTTTGTCGACCTGATACAGAGAGCACCTTCTACAGAACAAATGCTGTGCCTTATAACGCCGACTTTTGCAAGGTGGAGGTGCTTGGTTTGATACCAATTTTTGCCAGGTTTATTATTATCATTATTATTATCATTGTTTTGTCTGTTTTGTTTGTTAAATTTGTCGGTTTGTGTCACGGTGTGTATTATAAGCGGTTTCGATATGCCTACCATTAGTGAGAATCTGACTGTATTGCTTTTCTTTATCAACAAATAGATGAGTTAAAAAAAATAATAGTAATAATGATAATTATTATTATTATCATTAACAGGTTAGGAATAGAAGAGACTGATTACCTCATAAAAATGATGAGCTACGTCATACGTTGTATTTATTACAGTTTCTGTAAGCGTCACAATGAACTGGGCTGAGTCCGAGTTACGTGTTTGTTATTGCTCTTACTTCATTTCATTTTCATTACATATCTACAAAAAATAACATTTTTATAGGCAAGTATGTTTGTTTTTGTGTGTTGTTGTTGTTGTTGTTGTATTTGTTGTCATTTTTGAACTATAAACACTGTATTATTCCCAGTTCAACATGCTTAGTATATGCGAGCAATTGACTGTCTTTAGTTGATCTATCTTAAATAATTACAAGTTTAAAAATATTTCATTATTATTATTATTATTATTATTGGGGAGTGTTTGTTGCTGTTATCATTGTTGTTGGTTTTTGGGGTTTTGGGGGTTTTTTGCGGGGGGTGCTGATTTTGGTGTTTTCTTCTGTGTTTTTTAATGGTTTGTCTATGTTTGTGTGTGCGTGCGTGCGTGTGTGTGTGTGTTTGCGCATGCGCGTGATTGTGTGTGTTGTTGTTGTTGTTACTGATGTTGTGAAGTAGCATTTGCCATAAAAGTGTTTTTGTACAAGAAAGAAATAATAAATCATCGGAGTTTCAAAAAAGTATTATTGTTACCGCATTATTTCAGTACATCCAAATCTTTAACACTGATATTATCAAATTCAATTGTCTGATTACTTGCACTCTTTAGTCAGTTCGTATAAGCACGAAGCTCTACACCGTGTATTGAACAGTCACGCTTAAGGATTCGTGACACTAGGTTTTCTCATTATGAATATTAGATATAAAGTTAAGCTACTCTGGACAGGAAATCTCCGCTAAGCTTAGTCTATCTCTTGGAGTGACGATAGGAGAAGCTCAAGGGTGATATCTGTGTAAAAGATTGAAAACGCATGGTTGAGTTCTAGAATCCTCTCGCTTTGAATGCATAGTCAGCGTTGAGGTGCATTATACGCTTTCCTATATATACAACACATTCTCGGATCTTGGAAGCGTAAATAAAGCAAAGTGGTCTTCAGAAAGTAAAAGGCTGAAAATATAGATCATGTCAGGGTCACCAATGCAGCGATATCGAATTTCACGATAATATGACGTATAATGACCCAAGGTTAACTCAACTTTACTGTCCATGAGAGTTGCAACTTTACTACCTGAAACTATTCAAAATCAAATAATGCCCGTTCCACTTTTTTATTGTTCTACATGAAAGTCTAACAATTTCCGGTTATGCTATTCATGATACAGAAGGACTTTATTACAGTCTCTGTAGTTTCCATAGTACAGCCTAGCGCTCCACATCTTCCATAGAGGTCTACAAAGGATTTATCGGGGTCCATAACCTATCAAGTATCGCCCGTATTGACTAATAAAATTTCCTCTCTTTCGGGCCGGGGTTTTCTAAACAGGACCAACAAAATCTAATGAAGGTGTCATTGTAATTGCTAATTACTAATCGGATCATTATAAATATGTACAACGTACATTTACGTCTTCTGTACTGCTGAATGTTGCTGGGGTCTACAGACAATATTTCTTGCCAAGAAGGAGTTATGCGAGAAGAAAGAGGTTACATAACACTGGTATAGACAATAATCTGGAGGACAGGGGTGCTTGTAAGGGTTGACGGGTAACTCCTTTCATAGTAATACCAAAACTGACTTCAAAATCCAGCGAGGTCACTCATTTAAATGCTTATAAATCAGAAATTGCTCCAAGCAGGAGATGCAAACTATATACATTGCTTTGGATTTTATTATATCCACTTGACGATCATGTTTTGTTTCTTGTCTTAATGATGTCGACCATTGGCCTCGGAGCATTACACAGCCTACTCGGTACATAACTGCTTCCTCAATTCTTCCTTTCCTTATTGAAACTAATGCTTACATTTCTCAGTTTTTCTGTCTGGGAGGGTGGCTTTCTTCCCGGTAGAACAACCGACATTATTTATGAACTTAAGATATATATATATAGTTTGTGTAAACTGTTTTTCAGAAGAGAGGTTTTGAAGTGATAAGATTAACAGAAACTATAGAAATGTGTGTCACGCATTCGCAGAGTGGGTCATGGGTTCGAATCCAATTGGTGACAAAGACTGTTTCTATCGTATCTTTTTAACATTACAGTTTCTGCAAAGCGCAATTTCTGAATATAGTACACACATTAGGACAGAAAGGCCTGGTTGTAAATGAGGCTTAATGTCTTGGGACAAGAAGGTTGTTGCCTTGACCTGGGCTGCCAAATTATCATGGAAAGCATCAGGTCACGTTACCATGGTTTGTCGGCATCGTCATTGGCCTACGGCAGTCCCTGCGTTCCCAGGTTCCCACGCTCCTTCCCATTTCCATCAAAGACATTGGATGAAGACGGAGATCTTTGTTCCACAGAGAGTTTATCCTTTTCCTGCTAGTCTTTCCTGTTTGACTATTTGAATCTCTAACTCCACATGCTGTCTCTTTGTTCAAAAACATAAATTTCTTTTACCAAATATGATGTCCTGGAAACTGATTATCAGTAAGGGGGCTGGGGAATACTTGAATGTTTGATAAATTGTTGAGATCCGTTCATTTTTATCAATGACGACTTTTGGCAAAGTTCCCAGCGTATTGATCTCCTCAAAACAGATTTCCCTGATGAGTTCGCACTGTAAACCTCTAAAAACTTTATCTCTTTAACAGCAGTTTATAATTTCAACTACGTATAGGTCAATTTGTGGCTCTGATTTGCCAATATCAAAGCTATGGTTATTTCCATCATTGTTAAGGGCGATTTATTCGTAGAAAATGTACTGAAATATCGAGATTTCAAGCAGGGTAGCGCTGCGCCAGATTATAACTGATTCATGTCACACCCCACTGTGCATGCTCATAAGAACCATGACTTACGTCATGTTGTCCCCAAGAAAAATTGTAGTCGTATGATATTAAATTTGTTTTTACGAAGTGATTTGAATCATCATATTTTTTGTATGAAAAATACTACCTCATGGGAAATTACAGATTGGAAATAATCGAGTGAGCCCAAAACGCCTTGTTTTTGTAGATCGTTGAGGTTGAAACTGGCACGAATCGCGCACAAAGAAAATGTCTGATTTGCAAGACACGCTCTGATAGAGCCGCTTCTTTGACAAGAGTGTTTCGAAATTTGCTAATCGCAGACACAAGTTCGGCAAAATTCGTAAACCGATCTGGAAGATTTCAAAGTTGAACTACAGCCAAAAATTAAATTCTAGAAAAATATACTATCGTGAAGGCCATCAGAACAGGCCTTTTATCTCTGTTTACACTTCATACTTATTGCTACATGAAGGATCTTTTCCTGCCAAACGTGGAATCAAGAGCAACCCGAAGCCGCCCAATCCCGTGCAACTTTTTGATCCACTTTTATTTATTGTTATTTTCATTACAAGCTGGTGAACAATTTGAACTCAGCTCCCAAAACAGAACCCAAACCTACCAACATATACTCGCAAATCGCTGCTATTACTAGCCCAACTGGAAGATAAAACCGCGAAACTGGCAACACTGACATTACAAGGAGTCTGCATGTTTTCTTGGTAAAAACAAATGAGTTACATATGGCTTACAATAACTATTTCAAAGCTGTCACCTGTGACCAAGTGTTCAAGAATAGTTATAGGTCCTATGGCCTTATTTGTTTACACCAAGGACTGTGTACTTTTTTTCGTCTACGCACACGGGGCTACTCGTCTACGCTCTGCAAATCCGAGATTTTTTCCCAGAAGAGATTCAAAATCTTGCTAGGACGGCTTCTGATAAGACAGATGCTAATGATACCATTTCAACTAGCACTGTTGAAAACGCCTCGATATATTACTACCATCTTGTGCCTGTGTCATGACTAAACCTTTAATGAATGGAAGGAAGCTACTTGTAACCAATCGCTGGACGAGCAAATGGAATACCTGTCTTCTTAAATTTCATACGCACAAGCAACTTGGTATTGCTTTCGCCTGTAGCCCAGAAAATAGCGGAATATCCAGTCAGTGATAATTTATTTCCTGAGCTATAACTTGCCCCATCCCCGTCTCCGTAGCTCAGAAAGTGGTTTGTTTAAGGTGCAGATAAAAGCATTTAATGCGTTTGACACTGTCCACTTGATATATAGCTGGTGCACTGATTAAGATATTTGGAACAAATCTGTTTTCTGGCATCTTGAAAATAGATGCCAGGAAGCGAAATTGGAATGGACTTTCGTGGCAATTCAGATTTGAAGGTGGGGTTCTCCAACGATTCTGCCTTGGCCTACTATTATTTGTACTTCGTTTGAGTCTTCATTTTGGTATGGTGAAACGATACTTGCCCTTAGTGTATTCATATGTTGATGATACTTAGTTTTATGTAGCATTCAGGACTTGCAAGGACGGAAGGCAAAAGAATGCGATCTTCTAAATGGAGGCTTAAATAGTAAAACTGAGGTCGTGGATAGTTTAGCAAAATAGCGATGAATCATAACAAAACAGAATTTATTATGATGGACTCTAAAATACAACTCGTGGATGCTAGACATAGAAAAATACTTGTAAAGATTAAGGACATAACGCATTCGACGATGGAGAAAAGGATAGGAGTTCAGTTCGATGGCAACATGACGGTGGATGTAAGAGTTCGAAAGATTTCCAAATCTTCTTCCGACTTACGTTACCTAAAGGTTCATGCTCTATTGATCTCTTGGATAAAAGTCAATAATTTTACACGATGTGCCCCAAATTTTGTCATCGTCAATTTGCAAAGTGTTAAAATGTAATGCACCTAGACTATTATGTAATCAATTTCAACACGAGCATATCACCGGACTCTTACGTGGCTTCCATTGGCTACATAATATGGCCAAGCAGGTCACGGAGGGTAGGTGAGGTAGGGCGCCGCCTTCCCTGTGAGGTCTTGTTTTAGTACTCGGCCTACCCTGGCGAACATATGTCACAGAAAAAAATTACATGGAATTCACCTTCTCTACCATGTTTTGTGTGTGATATTTTTCTTTAGTCAGTGGGTACTGGTTTCTCATGTGTTCCTCATAAAAAGAGTGCATGAAAAAGACGTCAAGACAAAATGTGAAAGAATGGAGCAAAAGTGGTCGTTCACAAACAAAACTGATCTGGCTTATCTTCCTAAATTTGATGAATTGCGCTCTGCCTACCCTGATGTCTTTTGGAGGGTCCGGTCCAGTACCCTCTCTTGAAGCGCCAAGGCCATGAGTGATAATGGCACATTAAGATTGGTATCTGTACATAAAAAGCGATGACCACAAGTGGATAGAAAATTAGAAAATAAAGCTATGTTGACCACACAAAGTCAATGGCAAAGGATCTCGATATTTTAATGTTCGTTTGTCATGCCGGTCTCTCGTAGCGTGTCGATTGTTTGGCATATATCATGTCTCGGATTCCATAAGCAATGACGGTTTTAGAACGTGGCTATCGGGCCATCGACTAAGGGTTTGTACTTACATGCCACTACCCCTTCATTGCTGAGGAATATGTCCATTTAAATTTCGTAAAAGCAAGTAAGAAACTGAAAACGTGACCCACTGAAGGGAATGCAGCGCCTGTGAGCTTCCACAGCTCGATTAATTCCGAACCGTGTTGTGAAACATGAAGTTCAAGGGCCAAAACTTCATTTAGCACCAGCCCCCACACTCTGCAAAAAATTCCACTGGCTTGAAGGTGATGGATTGATTTCCTCTATTCTGCTATGATCGTTTCAAGAGAAGTACACTGGAGTGGGGTATCTACAAGTGCAGTATTTACAAGTACAGTATCTACAAGTGCAGCATCTACAAGTGCAGTATCTGCAAGTGCAGTATCTACAAGTGCAATATCTACAAGTGCAGTGTCTACAAGTGCATTTTCACAAGTTCATACAATCGGGTTGTGTATGTTATCCTTACTTGCTTTAGATATTGTTAGCCAAGAGCAGCGACATTCGTCTCAACAAACTCAAGAAACCCAAAAGGGCTCATAAATATGACGAACTTTGCTGTCCTTTCCAACATTTTCTATGAATTGAAAGGCGACAAAAGAACATCTCCTTGTCATTGCTAGTATCTGATGTTATGCTAGCGTTATGTAGGTTTATGGGATGTATATGATTATACGATTTTGCAGATTAGAGAATCACTTATCTACCAAATTAGATTTGAACCGCTTTAACATGTTTAACAAGGCCTTCAGTTTTAAGTACTGGATTACCTTCTCAAAAGACAGCTTTGTTCTCTACGAGAACAGAGTGGCTGAGGCCTTCGCAAATGACAGATCGCTCTCAGTGGGAGAAACTATCTGCCACGCGTCACATTGCACGGACCACGTCTGTTTATATCACAACAAGCAGAGCAGCTTTAATAATCCGACGTGGGGGAATATAATCATGGAAAAGCAAACAAAATGCTAGTAAAAGACGGTGGATTTATTTGTTTAGGCGATAACACGGATCAAGAGTGTTTGCTATCTTAAATTGTCGTTTAGTTTCAAGGTTTAAGGACTCAAATTGGACTTTGCGTAAAAACCACATGCTATAAATGTTTATCAGACCAGGACCCACCGCACCCGGGATTATGGGGTGTAATGGAGCCTCCAATTTTTTACTACGAACTTGTCTACATACAGATCAGTTATGTTGACAATAGGGATCCTTTAATTTGTTAAATTTGGTCCATATAAGTCAGAAACCATATCATGGCCCCAGTTGTATACATGAAACCTAGAAGTAAGTAAGAAATGGCTTTAACCAAAGCGCTTCACGCTTTTTTTTCTTTTACGGTTTCACACCCCTTATGCATAACTGCCATATGGTTCCCTTTGTTCTAACAATGCAGTTGTATTTTATCAACGGAAAACGCTCAAAAGACACCTATCTACAGCGCTGCTCGCCAATTATGAGTTGATGTTGATAGTTTTAAGTGTTAATGTAACACGTTTTAATTCTTAATACATACAATTTCAACCAGCAATGACTAGCCAAGTATTAGTCATCATCGAAATCTTTCCACTTTTAACAGCGAAAGGAAACACTAGCCTTTTCCATGCTCTTCATTTTGGAGGACTATGGACTAAGTCGTAATTTCACGGTTTTTATCCCATTTCTGTCTTATTAAAATAAGTTATCAATTGCCGCTGAAAGTTCCCGTTGTCGGCAAACGAAAGCTGCGCATTTCCTCTAACATATTTTAGTGTTTTGGTATACTGTCATTTATGATCGATTGTGTATTGGATCATTGTTTTCACATGAAAGATGTCCTTGTTACCTACAATAATCAAATCGAACCGTCTGCCTGTCTACCTGTCAGCCTGTCTGTCTTCCTACCCGTAGGTTTTTCCACATATTTCGTCTACCGGCTTCTAGCTAGAACTGAGCGATAGTTAGATGCATGATTTCATGGGATAATCAAGGAATGCATGGTTGGAGTTGTAGTCCGATCGCTACGGCCAAAAGTAGTGTTCGGACAGCCCATATAGTTATGAAAAAAATATTTTCAAACAAATAGTAAGAGATACGAATGCTTCTCAGGTCCTAAAATGTAGAGTGTCTGCTAAACTTGGATATAACTCTTATAAAATGGGGGCTTTCCAAACAGGACTTCCTCCACTGAAAGTTGACAAAATTGTTTCCACATGACCTTACCGAATTAAACAAAGCATGATAAAAAATTACAGCTGATTATTATCTGGGGTATCGTTAATGTTAGCTTAAACTTGTTTCCACACTGTCATTTATCGCTCGTTGTACTCTTTTCAATGCAGAATTAAGGTCCCGTTTCTATTACCACCGTAACCCCAGCTGTTTCTTATTTAGGTAATAAAGCTCTTCTCTCCGTTTACCGATGTCCTGCAACCTTGATGGTACGCCCGATAATACAAGAGTACTTTTGTACAACTATTTGTGACCCCTGTTACATATATTTGTATTGATGATCTCTGCTCCGGAACGAGATCTTCCTTTGCACCAAGTATACGCCAAAATCGACTTTCCAAGAAATAATTCAAAGCGAGACTCAATATCATGACGGAGCCTTTGCTAGCTATGACTTCTCTGCAGTAGCAAAGATTTAAAGTTGTGTCGTTCATTTGAAATGACGAAGAAAAACGTGTTTTAATGGAGTATATTGTTTTGGTTTATCATAAGTTTGTAGCACATGCAATTGTTTACTAGCAGCGTATTTTCGTCCACGTCTGACGTTTGAGCCTCCTTTTTAATTCAGTGAAACTTGGTACGGAATATCCACTGATCTCTGAAAAGAACTGGATCGAGCTTCCCATTCTTTCCAACAGCGAATGATTGTGGTCACGAACAGCGCGGGAAGGCCTGCCATGATACGTAACATTGTTTATAAGCTTTGTGTGATGGGGACTGAAATAGCGTCCAACTTTGAGACGGGAGATGCTCCATCCAGAGTTTTTTGAGAGGATCAGTGGTAACATCTTGGTACCCCTCTCCCTTAAAAGGATTGCCTAACAATCTTGTGCCACGTTCCATAGATGACCATGACGTAAATTTATTCACGTACCTTTGTACCCAAGTTTCTTTCGATGCAAACTTTACAGCCATGTTTCGGTGGCGTAGAAGCCTGATTATCAAAACATAAAGACCTGTATTTGCTACCTGCGCAAAAGCGGTAACTTTGATGATATTCTCCAGAGTGTTACAGAAAAGAAAGTTCCATTAAATGCAGAAGGAAGCTTAGAAAATGCTTGTGTGATCCACGGACGCAGGCTAGTATATCAATGATTTAACTGTTATCAAAATTTAAGTATCACCTTCAGCACTTTTATGGTGTGTAGACACTCAAGCTTCCTTAGGCAAGAATATCATAGAGCAAAATTTGTTCCCGTTGTGGCCCTTCAGTGTTCATACTCTTGGCGTGACAACATTGTGTGATCTTCTGGCCAAACGTTTCAGTTGTACGTGTACCACAACTTTCTGAACATGAAAGGGTTCATTCAAGTGCAACCCGTGTGCATGAATGGATGTTTTTTATCTAACAGTGTTACTTTTGATGTGGTTGACCGTATGATTAACTGTGTTGTATTATGGGAATGGAGATCTCGCTCGCTCAAACATATCCTTCACAATAGTAAACCATTCAATAATGTCAACAAAACCATGCATTTTCCATTAGTCATTGATTTGTACTCCATATTAAGCTGTGGTTTGAAAGGGGGAGTTGGACAATCATGGCATAAAGAACACAATTTTAAAATCATTATACTCCATCCCTTTTCCATAAACAAGACTGAATCCCAGACAAAAGCGACTGCATAGCGGAACCAAAAATATATCCGTGTAAAGCAGAAGAAGGAAGGACTTTTCTATGAGAACATCATAAAGTAGTGACAACTGCATTTTAACATAAAGCTTATCTTTGTCAACTTGAATGGAGATGCTAGATTTAAGCAAAGTACTAACAAACGCTATCAGCACACCTCATTCTAAAGAATTGTTGACGGCAGTAAGATTTCTCAGGGAATTCAGTCCAAACAATAAAGTAACCGGGGGGTGTACGAGATTTTTCTTAGGAGTAGACCACCTCTCGGGGAAGTCCTCCTTTATATCGGCTTGATTAAGAAGTTGTATGATGGATTCTTCTGATATTTGATTGTAAATGGTACAGTTTCCGGGCCTCCTAAACTATTTTTAGTGCTTTACTTGATGAAAGTAAGTTTCTCTTAAATTACAATTTTTACCTTGTAAATATTTTTGACAAGCAATCGCTCTTCGGTATAAGAGAAAGTATTGCTCCGTTACGTAGCGCTAACTTCATGAGTAGTCCCACCTAAGGTTACCCAACCACCCCTCTTCGGGGTGTCAACTCCTCTGACAGGCACACAGCTGTAGGAGGCAAGGGGCACTCAACATTGATTGAGCCTATTTGCCTTATCCCTCCCCAAGGTAGGTATCCACTCTTTTTATGCCCCCCACGCATGCCCACTTACGAATACCCAGTCATGTTGTTACTCTGTGATCACCCTTTTGCAACAATTATGAAATATGTTGCGCAAGGAATCTGTCTGGTTCAACCAAGTTAAAATATTGTTCGTCGTGAAGTAACTGTGTGTGTGTGGGGGGGGGGGGGGGGGGGCGGCAGGCCGGGGCAGCCAAAAGTTTTTTTGTAGTTGTGGGCCCAGAAA
>JAAAKL020013975.1:0-12190 GCA_010016065.2 Carybdea cf. marsupialis auct. non (Linnaeus, 1758) | reverse complement strand
ATCGAGCCTTAGTTCTACAAGATGCAAAGATCATATCAACGATACCAATTTCCGATTTCGAGACATCTAATAATAGGATGTTGAAATATGATATAAATGATATCATGAATTTATTGAACTTTGGATATTTTGGCCATAGACGTATCCTTTGAAGCCAATATAAGCAGAATGTGGAACCCATTTACAATTTGATTAACATGGCAAACATCTGAAGATATGTAGTCCTGACTGAAATTGCCGATACAACTTATCATTTCTTAGCTCGCCTTGGCTTTGTCTGTGTTATATACTGAAAAAAGGTTTGAAACTGCATCAGTTCTTACAAGGCAAGCTGTCAATTTTAGGGGTCTCTAGACAAATACCATTAATTGACCACAATAAATTTTGAAAGGTTCAAAACAATGATGGCTTTTGAGAAACGTTTCATTTACCTTTTCAAGGCATTGTAAGGTGTCGTAACGTTTATAAGATAGTTTTCAAACAGAATCTGTTTTCTTCATATTTTCGGTTTCAGCCTCTAAAACACATACAAAGGGACGTATTATCGCATTTTAGTACTGAAGTCAATTAGTTCTGACTGATACTTTTTGATAAGGCTAAATAAATTTTAGAAACAAGGGATTAAAAGGCGTAAGGCAGGAAACTCTGTTGATGGCTTTAAGAATTTGCTGCTGAACCTTGTTTCAAATTGCGTTAGATAAAGTAACCCAAACTGCTTTCACGACGGAAGACAGTATCAAATATTAAATATTTCTAAGTCTAGAAGATTTTAGGTTTTGATCATTCGCAAGTAGTTTCTGTCCTTCAAGTAAAGACTTCGATGCTTCAAGATTGATGAAGATTTATCTAGGTGCAACAACTTGGACTTTCATATCACATCCAATAGAAAAAGCAATTTTCGTAGAGATTATTGCAAACCAACAATTCTAGTACGCAAACTTTTAGTGAATTGATGGCAGAAAAACCCGTCGAAGAATTGCACTGATGAGTTAATCAATGGAGCAATCTGATAATGCTTGTAATCAATATTTGAAAAAATAGTATAGGTAGAGTTGTCTGCCGCTAATAACCCTACCATGAAAGTGTGGTTAGGGTGATAGGGAGCCAGTAGGCTTCCAAAGGTGAGGAAGTTAATAAAGCTTTCCATTTTCGTGCTACGGGATTCTATGTCTCCTGACGTCACGTTAGCTTTGATATGGACCACATAGGCAGTTGATTTTGCATGATCTGTGATTTAATAATCTCTGCCATAGCTTCCATTACCTTCTGAGGCACTTATCTCCTGTAAAAGTTATCATCGATGCTGACAATGCATATTATCATTAGGTAATATTTCTACGCCCTCACTGCCCCTACGTTACGTATGTCTAATTGTTTCAATTTTCCCTATGAGATTGAAATACAACTTGATCATTCTGCATATTTTTATCTGCGTTCACCCATTGTGTACACCCTAAGAGATGCTCTCTTTAAATATGCAAAAACTTCCAGGATATTCCAGGAAACAAGCTCCTCCTAACATAAACTGCCCACTGTGACGTAAATTATGATTTGTTTAAACTCTCTAATTAAACTAGCGTCAAGCCTCATCGCTAATGTCCTGTATAGCAGGTACTCCTATAATATAAGGATTTAGGTTTGATTTCTTTTGTTTTCTACTAGTTTTTATTTGGCGAGTTTATTAAACGTTTACCAGCTCAAGTAGACGAAAACTGTCAAAAGTAGCCTTTATAACTAAGTGATCTAAATAATTCAATTGAAATTAACAACACACATTGGTGTTTCTACTTGTAAACTTGCAACTCAAGTGAGTGATAGCTCTTATCATCTGTGACATTTATATAATTTGTTTCACATAAAAAGGTAGTCCTCTAGATCAAATTTTCATTGCATCAGAAAGTAAGATCAATATCTTTTCAAAATCACTATTCATACATAAATATTTATCAACAGCCATTTAATGTAGTGCCATCGAACCAGATACATCCTAAATTATGTCAGTGACCACTCAAACCATAATGCTGGTCTTGCATACACTTATCATTTGCTCTTTAGCTACACTTGTATTGAATTTGTAAGATACTGTTTCAAGTTCCCGTTATTTCCATACAAGCCCTCAGTCAAGAAAACCCATGATACTCTTTCAAATGGATATCCTACACTCAAAAACGTTCTTAATGCTTTACTCAAAACTTTACTCAAAACCTTACTGAAAACCTTCCCTTAAAATCTTATTCAAAAAATTCCCTTGAAACCTTCCCTAAATACTTTACACAAAATCTTCCCTCGAAGCCCTACTAAAAACTTTCCCTCAAAACCTTCCCTAAAAAAACTTTCCCTCAAAACCTTCCCTTAGAAACTTTCCCTCAAAACCTTCCCTCAAAACCTTCCCTCAAAACTTTTCTCAACATATTCTCTCGAAATCTTCCCTCGAAATCTTCCCTCAAAATCTTCCTTCAAAATCTTCCCTCAAAATCTTCTCTCAAAACCTTACTTATAACCTTCCAAGGACCAGTATCTAAGATAAGCAGCTTTATCAGTAAAGAAATGTTGTATTTTGAAAGATACCTGAGAGGAAATTTAGTCTGAGAGTGGCGTTTTACAGGCTTTCCTTTTTCTAAGAGGATACTCCAGAAATTTTTCTCCTACATGATGCAACCTTTAAGCCACACTGTTGTTCACACAATCAGGCAAATTTTTTGCACTTTATGCACCAATTGCTACCGTTCCTCACTTTTGCTACTTATGAGCATGATCGTCCTTGTCGCTTACAACTTATCAATCTGTACAGGGGTGCTCTATCAACTAAAAGAAAGTTCACTAGTGTAACATGCCGTCTACTCCTAAATAGTGGCCTTAAATATTCCCAACGTTGGTAAAAGATGCATTTCATATACATACAAAGGCAGATATTTGTATAGCCTTTTCTTAGTCAAATAGTCTAGTCATTCATTACATCGTTCCTTAATTGGACCGTAATTTGCTAGTCTCCCTGTTTTCCTCAAATTATTTAATTAGTTAATGAACTTGACATTGCCTCCATCAGACTTGCCGTGCACACATGTCTGGACTATTAAATATACTCAGGTGAAGATTCATACTCAGTTCTCTTGCAATTACGGTGTGTTTCTCTACCAATCAAACAATAGCATGATACCATAATCGTTACATTATCTTCTTGTTGTTAGTCGTGTAACCATCGACAAGCAACTCGATCAAATCTAGAGTGGATGCAAAGAACTTTAGTCATGCGGTGTCTCCCTGCCTGACTCCTGCCGAAACTTTCACTTTATCTGTTGAGTCATGTAATCGAATTTAATATTTATCTACAATATAAAGTATGAAATCTGTGTAGCTTCATTACACTTACCGGAAATACTCTCCTCTTTCAGTTATTTTTTAAAGGGAGTCTCGTCAGTATCTCTAAAATGATAGTCTCCTTCCTATTTAGTATTTCCACCAGGATGCCATCCACTTCAGAAACTGTTTCTCTTTTCATATTTCTGATTTCTTTTGTTTCAGTGGTAAGAAGTGGTGAAGTGCATTTTATTATCATCTGCTCTTCGTGGTGTACCTTTCTTTACTGCTGTTACTCATTAGTACAGTTGCTTGTAAAATTTTTCTGTCTCTGTAAATTATTTATCTTTCTGTAATCAAGGTGCCATCTCCTTCTGTAAGGAAGATTTGTTTCCTTGAACTCTGTTGTTGTTGAGGATTAGTAGATTTTATACCCTCCACTTCCCTATGGCTGCCTTTACTTTCTCTTCGTAGAATCATCTTGTACCACTTTTTTGAAACTTCCTAATGGCTTTTTTAAGCTTGAAGTATTCAATGTTTTCCTATGAATAATGAGGTACTTAATCATTCAGTGCCTATCTATCAGATCATTAGTTTATGTAAAGAATTTTGTTTTGTATGAAGCTTTGTCGGTTGTTGGCATTTTTAGGGCTTTCTTTGCCTTTGTGAATACAATGTTTTGTCATCCAAGCGGGCTAAGTCCTGAGATTTGTTTCTAATCACAACATAATACTCATTTATTTTCAGAGCCAAATCATTTAAATAGATGGACTTTTGAGCTTTGAAAACAAGCTCTTTCTCTTCTTTCTTCATATGAAATTTAGCATTTTCCCTTACTTATCTGTAGTCGATTTCAGTGACACGTCTTGAGAATGTGTTGACATCCTTGATTATTTGTGTTATGCTTGATACTCATAATTTTTAGTACTGAAATTTAGGGCTTCTCAAAGTCCACTTTTTGGCAGCTCTTTTCTTAAAGAATCCTTCATGATATACAGAACGTTACATTGACAGAACTCGCACAGCAGATGCCATTTAGTACCCTAACTCCGTAGCGAGACTTTCAATTTATTCGGCCCGTGTTTTCAAACTGAAGCATTCAGTCTCCTATGAATAATGAAGGTTCTTAGTTCTTGCTGTATGACTTCCTTGATGCTCTTTACAATATCATCATTTGCAGAACTGTTGTTGTAACTCGATTTTTGTTCACCAGAAAGCCTAACACATTTTGTTCTCCCTGCTTTCTACAATAGTGAAAGAGATGTCTATTCCTAAATAGAAGTTCTGCGTCACCTTCTCGTCAAACCTCTCACGGTCCAATTACACCCAACTTGATGTTCTTAAGCTCTTGATCCAGTTCTTCTGCCTTGTTTCCCAGGAAAGGGATTGGTTGCTACAAGTTTGATAGTCCGTATTACTTTGTGCGTCTTTGTCCATGAAATTGGTCCGTTCCGCCCAATGATTCTTACCACCATCTGCCCCTCCCATATTACCATTGCCGGCCGAATGAGAACTGCTGGGGACTGAAGGCCTTTCACTAGTAGTTATGCTCATACGGGATTTTTGATGTACCGTCGCAGTGCTGGCATTGTACATCTTGATGATACGTTTTCTGTATGACTTGCCTTTTCATATACGGACTGCCAAACAAAACTTTAATTTCAGCCTATCGGAGTATTTTTTAAAGTGAACCATCACCGATAATACGTATCTAACTCAAGTGTTTCTTGCCAGCCATTGGTCATAAAATTGTGAACTCGTCTGCTTGTCAGTAGCTGAATCTACCACCAGGGACAAAACGCTTCAAGAGCCAACTTTACAAGACCTGTTGTCGTTCGTTTTACCATAAAACTGACAGGGGTCCTCACCAGAGGCAGCTAAGCAGGTGACTTCACGGTTAAGAGGCAAGGGGTATCAAATCTTTTAGCGCACTGTAAACAATTTACCACGCTATTTCATAATAGCGTTCTATAATACAAGCCATGGTGTAGCATTTCATGAAAGAAGGTTGTAGAGCTTATATTTTTCCAGAAGAAATACCAACCTTAATTGTATTAATCATGATAAGGACATGAAGTGAATGAAAAGCATGATTCTGATCAGACTGGTGATAATGCTTTATTGACAGTTTTAGTGACAATGATGATGATGATGATGATGATGATGATGATGATGATGATGATGATGATGATGATGATGATGATGATGATTGTGGTGGTGGTTTTGACCAAAATGATGATAATTGCGATGATAATCGTGATCACGATGATGATCGTAACGTTCATAAGATGAAAATAATGGAAAAATTAATAATGATGATGATTACTATTATTACTATGATAACAAGGAGTATTACATTGATAACAATCGTAATGACGTTTGATGTTTAATTCTCACCTTGATTGCTCTCTTACAGCAATTTAACTTTGTGATAACAAGGAGTATTACATTGATAACAATCGTAATGACGTTTGATGTTTAAATCTCACCTTGATTGCTCTCTTACAGCAATTTAACTTTGTGACAAGTATGGAATCAAGAAAACATAGCATGGTAACTTCTAAAAGAAGAGTGTTACTTTTATCTCAGAGGACTGGAAGATTTTTAAAAATAACCAACTTAACAGTACAGGCAACAGGAAGACGAAAATCACTTAAATGTAAGTTTACAAATAACGAAGGTTTATTTAATGTAAGTAAACGTAGTTTTACATTTAACCTCATCTTCT
Source organism: Carybdea cf. marsupialis auct. non (Linnaeus, 1758) (assembly GCA_010016065.2). Classification (NCBI taxonomy): domain Eukaryota; kingdom Metazoa; phylum Cnidaria; class Cubozoa; order Carybdeida; family Carybdeidae; genus Carybdea; species Carybdea cf. marsupialis auct. non (Linnaeus, 1758). The sequence continues at coordinate 6,165 of JAAAKL020013975.1, read as the reverse complement.
ATGTTCGTATAAACACCATACGTTAAGGCCAGAATACTTTTAGCTTAATTATGTATCAATCTTATACTTCTAAGATGTAGATTCGTTTAGTAAGAACATGACATAGTCCTTTGAATTATACAGGATATATTAAGTATTGCAGCTAAACTAAATTAAATTTGCTGTATATTGAGATTGTTACTCTGTGGACTAGTTCACATCGATATCAGTTTATGTACTCAAATTGTTTATACACCTTATCAAATTTTAAAAACGTAAATAGGCAAGAACTGGCTATAAATTCACAAGAATCAATCAATACCAGCAAGAAGAGAGTCAGAAAGGGGTATCTACTCCAGGGCTCACGTCCACTAAAGGGCCAGTAAGACTCGCAAGCAAAAAAAATATTTATTTGTTTGTCTTGTATGTGTGTGAGTAACGTTTTATTGTACCCTCTATGGTTATCATCGCCTTTTCTTTCTTGATACCCTTGCTAGACCTGGGCATGCCTGACTTCAAAAACGTATCCCTAGATATAGAAAGTATAAATCTAAATTTGTAGTCGCCATTTAACATAAGTTATTTTCATTAGCATATGGTGAAGGTTTGTTAACTAGGTTTGTCAAGCCTGATCTATGAGTGTTCGTCACGAGTGTGAGATACGATCAAGGAAAAAAATACAATTTTTACGTAGTGTTAGAAGTTTAAATTGTCCTGACTCTTAAAACAACAAATTGATATTCTGTAACAATGTGTATTTATTCACTGATATTTACTTCATTTAAGACCAAGTTAACAGCTAAAATAAATACAACCGTTGATAAGAAATCACGATTTGGCCTTATAATTGAAAATAAGCGAGTGCGGTTCCATTGATCAAGTCTTCATAACAGAAACAATTAGAAATACCGCCGTTATTGTTTCTCTTTCTTTCTCTCTATTCTGTAGTTAAAGTTCCTGTATTGATGACTTTCCCCTATATCTTTTTTAAAATATCACTAATAGAACAGGGTACTGCACACAAACCTTAATGTAGGAGCGTAGGACGACGAGACTTAACAAGAAGGCGTGACGCTATACCAAGCCACAATAGAATGAAATTAAAGGAAGCTTTATTTAAAGATGCTTAAACGTGAGTGGGGTATGACAGGCGCTGATTACAAAGGTTTAGACAGTTTTCATTGTCACCCGAATTAGTGGGAGAACTTTCCCCTCTGGTTCTTTATCCCAAATGGTTACTACGCCCTTTGTAGATAGAGTCCACTCTTAAAAAATCTATTGCCTTAAAGATCACAATGTTCCTATTTGCTATACGATCTTAATTAAATTCCTTTTGTTTGCCTCGTCCAAACTTTTTTTGTATCTCGGAAATTAAATCTTGGCAATGATGCCAAAAGCACTATTTATCTACATTATCTGTTGAAAAGTACAGCTTCAAAATTTGGTACTCACTATCTATTTAATCTCTACAGCGTTATCGAAATTGTTATCAATGTTGATACCAAAACAACAGGGAATATATTGATCTCAAAATTGTTATAAAATATCAGTACGAAGAATACATGCCCTTCATACATTGACGATTGTATTATCCCTTCTCTTTGTATATTAGCTCTCATTCTTATGGAAGGTGTTGGTCTAGGTGGTATTCTCCGTATACGAGGATACTATTCACAAAAATATATGTCCTTCATACATTGACGATTGTATAATCCCTTCTCTTTGTATATTAGCTCTCATTCTAATGGAAGGTGTTGGTCTAGGTGGTATTCTCCGTATACGAGGATACTATTCACAAAAATATATTTGCCTATGCCGGCAGTTGGCAATCAACGGAAGACCAGTACCCACGGTAAGGCAATGCTTTAAAACTAATGTAGAAGATACTATGAATATTTAGATGTAAAGATATTACATATATAGTCCTGAAAATAGAGAGTAATACATCGAGTAAATCATTTTCCTCGATCGTTAGATTGTGATAAAATTCTATCTGTAGGAGGTAACTTAAACATTTTTGTCGAGAAAGGTGTAAGGAGCCTACATCTAATATTTCTTGTTAATATGTTCTATTGTAGAATATTCAGCAACAGGAACTATGGAAGTTGTTAGTTGTAAATGTGGATGAACTCAGAAAAGCAATGCAGTCCTTCAGACCAAAGTTTCTATAGCCGTTAACATTTGAACTTTGTATCTCACTTAAGAAAATGTTTTAAATCAACGAACCTTGAATCATAAGCGTGATGAGCATTTGGGGAAATAGCTAAATTAATTAGTGCCCTGTTACCTGTGAAATGGTAAATGATCTATACATTCCAAACTATAAGTGGTTGTGTTTTATTGTATGGAACGCTTCCTTGTTAGTGCTATTTAGAAATCAGTTTTATGTTTTCTGTCATTATTTGTCTATTTAAGCCATGGGATATTAAACACTCACCTGGTGGGTAGAAATTGAAAAACTGCTTTGTTTATTGCCCTTTAACATGTTACCTGTTGCTGATCACGCACAATCGATGAATAATCACAGGGTTTGATTCTTGTACTTTCTCAGTCGGCAGTTCTGAAAGAAACTTTGTCTTGTAGGTTGTCGTTTTCTGATATTCGGGAACAAAGTATAATACATTTGTTCTCTTCCATGATCAATGTTGTTTCTATTGATATGGATAATCATGATAAGCGTGAACACATAGATAAAAATGTATGCTCTGCAAAGATATTGTGTGAATATGGTCCAGCTAAAGATTGATTTCTAAATTCAATGGTATTTTAAATTAATCTACGTTAAAATAAAAGTTCATCTTTGACCGTTTCGAAGTTCTCAGTACCCGTAAACGAATACAGTATACCAGAAAACTCTTATGAACGAAACTGCATACCTAAGAAAAAATTTACAGTTTACCCAGCTAGATTTGAGGTATGCATGACGGGGTGCCTGGAAAGTGCTGCAGTGCTTCCAGAATTATACATTTTAGATCTTTGAAAGGAGCTCTTTTCTTAAATCTGAAAAAAACCATTTTTTCATGTTTAATCAGATTGGGCCATAATTGTAAATTTCCAATAGTTTTGTAGTATTTTGATATCCCTCAACTCTTTTACATTTCACAGCTCTTTAAGGAAAAGTACCAGTTTTCAGAAAAGTACCTACTTTAATGAAAGCCAAAAAGAGTACCCCTTGTGTCCGGTTCCATATTCGCAGTAAAATATCATCATTTGCAAGTACTTTCACTCATTTTACTGCATGATAAACTGTTTTTATCTGATGATTTTTTGTAACTTTGAGAACTGATTCCTTTAAATTGCTAAAATTATATTCATAAATTATGAAACAGGGCTTGTGCTCTTCACCATATGATAACTGTCTTTCGAAGTCTGAACTTATGTCCTGGTGTTCTCTACCTTTCCCCATTACAACAGGTGTCTGCACGACCACATTCAAGCTGCTTATTTCAACAAGTCGCTGATGAACTAAAAGCAAATTACATTTTCCGATCAGTCACAGAACCATCTTGGTATCTAACGGTAACAGCGTCAGGTAGCGTTAAACTACGAAGATGTAAAAACTGCCAGCGACGAAATGTTCCCTCAGTCAGATTCATTTCAGTTGATATCAATTATCTTGATGATTACTATTTACCTGGAAGTGAAATACATCACCCAAAAGATACTCTGTCTGCTCAAAGAACGACTTCTTAATGGCCAAGCCTGGAGTAAAGTACCTGGAATACCGCAGAGCACTGCAGATGACATGTTGCAATCTCAGAGGAAGTTAATTGTACGACGGCATGGTTTTATCCAACGTTACCCACAAAAGTTACAGGATTATTTCCTACCTGCAGAACCAGAGCAAGTACCACCGTTCATTGTTTTGGGAAAGAATATTAAGCATTATGCCCCAAATGGTGAAAGACCTAAGGGATTTTTCTATGAGATATCTCCCTTATAAGCAGAAAAGGATATAGTAAAGCCTGGTGTCTTTTGGCTAAGTAAAATTGCCTGTATAGATGAGTGCTTCCAAAGATCTTCTTATTAGCTGCCTGTTCTGTATACAATGGACAAGTAAATAATAATTACTAGGCACCAAATGTAGAAAAAGTGTTTTTTTCCGAGTAAGTCCAATATAGCTTTGTTGGTAATGACATGGAATCAATGGCCGAGGTGGTGTTGAATCGTTCCTTTTGATCAGCATCTTGTCAATTTTTACTTTCCTATGACCTTCAAGGAAATTAACAACGATTCTCAAATAATGTCTGTTTGGGGGAGGGGGAGTGCTACGTCATTCTTTAAATGAAAAAGGATCCATTCGTTGAATAGGTATGTATCAAAACGTCGGAAAAAGTTGAGAGCTGTTGCTTCCGCCCAGTCTTCCTTAGGACCTTCCTTAGTGGCCATGTTTTTTTACCCATGACTACAACGAAGATAATGATTATTTCAATGTTCCTTAACTTTATCTTGTGGCAAAAGAGAATTTGTAATTGTAAGCAGATAATCAGCTCTCTTTACAAAGGAAATGCAACCCATACTTGCAAACAATGGGTGGGTTTTTGCCCCCCTGTTTTAAGAAGAGTTCTGATCATGTTGTTAAGATTGAATATTGAATCAGACTTCACAAAAGAAACAATGAAGAATCTATAGAAGAAGCAATCATTTTGTGCGTGGTTTCCTAATAAGTCGTACTACCCGTAGCCCAAGGGCACCAAAAGGAATGATTTAGCGTGAACAGTCTTTCGTCATTCTTTTGCTTAGGAAACAGGTGCTCATATTCAAAGCCTGAAGTCTGTCCTCATTTTTCATGTGACTAGATCATAATTAAAACCATAATATAATTAAAATTTAACTAAAAAGTTGAATCTTACTCAAGCGCACGAATTTAAAGTCCTCGCACTGGTGACAGGGGATGTAGCTGACAGCAGTTATGGAAAGAAGTTTTTAAAGGTCTTGTCTCAGCCACCAACCCCTCTCCTCACTTCAGATTAACTTTATGTGCTGTGATGTATGGATATCGTCGATCTCTGCTCAAAACAAGTACGAGTAATGCAGGATCATGTCACAGACTCACAATCCAAGGGTAGTGACTTCAAAACGACCCTGAGCTTGCCTGGCACGATCCCGGAGGTACTGTGCTCTGTCATCTTTTCTCGTGAAGTGGGAAAACTATGTTTCGAGAGATAGGACAAAGATGGGACATATTTTACGAAGGCGTCTGGGTCCCATTCCAATGAGATTTATAAATTCACTCTTATAACAAAGATCAATAAGATATAATGTTTTCAGGGAAATCATCAGGTGAAATTAGCAATAAGAATAACTTCCAAAAAATGGCAGCTTAACCTTCTTTCTGATGCGATAAGCGAAATCAAAATATCCATTTTAAAATTGTAGTGTCAAAATACACGTAGGAACAGTTTGTTGCAAGACATTGCCTACATTCCTTAAGGTTCTAACCATTGATCTCTACAAAACAATGGATCGAGCATCTTAAGTCACAAAGTGAGGTCAATCGCTGGATGCCATTTCAGTCCCCCATGCAAAGCTTATAAACAATGCAACGTAACTTGGCGGACCTTCCCGCGCTATTTTAACTAATAAGGGCCAGTACTCGTGATTACACTTATTCGCTGTTGGTAACACTGATTTCTAAAAAAGACTGGATCGAGCTTTCCGTGGTTTCCAACTACGAAAAAGTGTAGTCACGAGTATTGCCCCCCATTAGTTAAAATAGCGAGGAAAAGTCCGCCATGCTGCGTAACATTGTTTATCAGCTTTGTGTGATGGGGACTGAAATGGCGTCCAAAGTCTGACCTCACTTTCAGACCGAAGATGCCCGATCCAGTGTTTTTAGAGATCAGTGGTTCGTAACAATGGGAAGCTCGATCCAGTCTTTTCTAGAGATCAGTGGGAATGACCAACAACTCCCCACAACGAAGTGACATTATTGGTTTTAAATAATTCGCACGATGCAAAATGATAAATATATATATACATATATATATATATATATATATATATATATACATATATTTACAGAGAGAGAGAGAGAGAGAGAGAGAGAGATCTCGTAAACATGTAGTGCTTGGGGCGCTAGACTCAGGCAGACACACAAGCAGCAGATAATAAGGGTGCTGGTGGTGGTGAGAATTCGGGATCGACTAGCCGGATTGTCGACTTTACTATTGCACTATTTAGTGC
>JAAAKL020013974.1:0-12190 GCA_010016065.2 Carybdea cf. marsupialis auct. non (Linnaeus, 1758) | reverse complement strand
AAGTAAGGAAAGTCTTTTTTCTACCCCCCCCCCCCTCTCGTGGAAGCTAGAGTAGCATGCCTGTCTTGGGTTTTGGAATTCCTCATAAAATTGGCTTATAAGAACAGAAACAACTCACAAAAATGTGTTAGTTGGCGATAATCGTGTCTTTAAAAATGCTGCTACAATTGTACCACGTGGTCTTTACGCCTTACAATGGTGCAACCATGTTTTTTTGTCAAGCTTCCTCTAAAATAGCCCCGGGGACGTGACTGTGATTATAACATCGTAAGTGAATTTGACTAATCAAACTGATTAAGTCATTTCAAATACTGAAATGGTTCTGTGAGAGAAGTCAGTTAAGAAGCCATTGTCTTAAGTGTTGATGCTAACACAAAATGATTTTCACGATTAGATCGTTTTTAACGGTGCTACGAAATATGGCTTTCCGTCTTCATAACTTCTGCATGGGTCAGCATTATCATTTAAAAGTTCAGATGACTCTGCCCCCCCTGATCAGTTTACTCGGTCAGCCTATCATGACTCTGAAGGAAGACAGAGTGTACTTCATAATTTATGCAAACTGACATAATTAAGAGAAGTTCCTGACAATCAGCATGAATGAACAAAAAGAAAGAATCGTTGGCACATCGCCATCAAAAGCCAGTGTCCACTGTCAATATGGCGGACAGTAAGGCACATGCTGAAGGTGATAAACAAGACAAGATTGTTGTTCCCACTTCTACTGTGGTGACAGCCCTTCCACCCAATACTGGAATAGACATGGAGAAACTAGCAACTGTAAAGGCGGAATATGACGATGTTGAGGAATTCGATGAGAAAGGGACAGCATTTGTTGACATAAAATCTAGTCGTGTGAAACGACCTATGAATTCATTTATGGTGTGGGCCCAGACAGCTAGGAAAAAGTTAGCGGAACAGTACCCACATTTGCATAATGCTGAACTGAGTAAAATGCTTGGAAAGTTATGGAGAATGCTTTCTGCTGAGGAAAAACAACCTTATGTTGAAGAGGCAGCGAAGTTAGACAAACGCCATAAGTCTGAACATCCAGATTATAAGTATAGACCACGTCGTCGACCGAAGGTTCTCAAACGAACTGCGTTAAGTGGAAAGCCTTACCCGCTCCATCCGAATACGAGCTGGGGGGTTAAGGCACAAGCTGATGATAGTAGGAAAGACAACGGAATCAGTGATATTCAAACCCGAGTTGCTTCTACGACTAAAGGAACAACGTTTGCTTCAGCGATCTTATCGAGTGGCCCTTCGGGATCAGTCATAGTACCTCCAGGACAAGTACCACCGGTTCCTTCGTTGCTGCAAGGGAGTCTTCCAAGTGGAGCTGGTTCAGCCTACCCTGCATATGTCACCGTACCAATCCCGGCGACCTCAACTGCTATATTTCAGCCTGTTGCTATTCCAGTCCAAACAGTGCATACGCCTACTTTATTTGTAAGGCCACCATTCGGCAGTAACATATTTACTCCAACAGTACTACAATCAAGCGCCGTGGCTACTGCAGTTACAGCCGAGCAACGCACTGTCGAAACTCAGACACAAACTAGCACTCAGATAAGTCAAAATGACGAGAACGGTATTAAAGTCGATGGGGCCACTACATTAGCGAAGGAGAGTGATGCCGAACTGGAGAAGAGCGAAGGTAAACCTCTGATCCAACAACCTGTTCAGTCTCAACCGATTGTCATGTCGATCCCACCATTTGTGCACACGGTTAGACCCGTAGTAGCACCATGGACTTTGACGGACCCCAGCCAGAGCGTTAAAACAGGACGGGAAAATGGTATCACGATCGTACAAACCACGGACACAACTACTGCTCTCGTGCAAGAAAGTAAAAAGAACGAAAAATTCAACTCGACATCTCAAGTGGCCGGTTCACAAACTGAAACTACATCAACGTGATTTTATTCGTATTAGGAGTATTGCAGGATGATCAATTGGGGTTTCTTAACTGTTCTTGGTTTTCTGTGTAACGAGGTGAGTCCAATTTTAGCAAAACGAGTTGATTTGAAAGTATGAAACTAGGTTGTAAATTCACAAGGATTTTAGCAGTAATTCGTGTTGTAGATATTAGCAGCTCTTTCGCTGGCAGTTGTGTTTTCGTTTTAGCTGGTCTTGTAGAGAGCGATATGCACACGACAGTAGTGCTTCTGGTATTATCATTTGTATATATGTATAAGGTTGTATTTGCCTCCGAAATCATGAATTGTCACTCAGCAGTTTGTCGTAGTGTTAACAAGTAGTTCGTAATAAGGATCATTTGCCTCAAGGAAAGTATGGATATTCAAAATAAAGGCATACTGATTCTCTTCAAGCTTTGCCAGAAAGAGAATACAGGGTTACATTCGTTAAAGAGAAATATCGTACCCCTCCCCTCGTGGTTTTCATTCCTGATCCAAGTTTACACATGTTATATAGCCAAACTGCCTTTATAGAGGAGTTATGTTATAAGGAAAGGCTCAATGTGTATGTAGGTGTCACCAGAGTCCGAAGTGTAGTGAATATGCAGAACGAAGTACACATAATATCTTGCCCGCCACTTCGCTGCAACGAGAGTAATAATGCAGTTGCTTTGGTCAGATCTGCTCTCATTCATCACATTCCATGTCTCATTGGTGTTGTTGCTTATAGTTCCGATTCATTGTTTCTTGCTGACAAAGGGCTGTTGTTTGGGAGACTAACTTCACTGCGCCAAAGAATGAGATCGTCGTTGGTTGAATTCTAACTATGGTATTCTAGACATCCGCACTTTGTTCGTCGGGCAGAGTTGAAGGAGATCGCTGTTTTCATCATGCGATCGCAACATGTTGCCTTGACTGTCGAACAACTGCTTTTAAGCTTTGAAAGCTCCTTTTCTATGGTAGTAAACAAATACGCTATCAAATCCACTGTTCTATCACTAGAAGGTCAGCATTAATTCACCCGCCAGACTTTGATCTCAAGAGCGTTGCCCTTGTTATCAAGTGAATCGCTCTTTCTCCCACTTTCTGTTGCCTCATTCATTTAACGAGCTAAGAAGCAGTGGAGTTTCTGATTGACTTTAAAAGATTTATTTTACTTGAATTTCCCCGAATAATTGCTGCGCCTATTCGACAAGACAAGGTGTTCCTGGTTGAGCACACCGCCGTCGGTTGGCTTGGAACACAATAGTCCATTGTTGCCATGCAATAAAAATAAAAGATTATTCTCTTTTATCTCTATTATCGACCCAAGCTGGTATTGTTCAACATGTGGCGACGACTAGAATAGCTTTCATTTCGTGAAACCCTGAGCAACATATCAGGAAATAAGAGAAACCAAATTTAAATCCTCGGTCTTTTGTATGGCAGAGGTTATCCGCCGTACTGAGGAATGTTGCTATTTGATTATTTCACCAAAACTGCACCGCGCAACCTACAGAGGTGAGTTCTCGACCCTAACTAAAGCCAGCTAAACTTCAGGATGTGTACAAGTTTCTGGGAAATCGGAAGTCACATTGGCAAGGATTCAGGTGACAAAGCCGTTGATTGTATGAGCGTTATGGCGATAATCGTGCCGACTCCAACTAGCGTAGTCATAAGTTTGATTCGTATACTTTGTTTGTAAAACCACGTCAAATTTCACTCTGTTATGTACCAACTCGTTTTAGCTTTTTCCTAAATTTCACTGTTCTAGTTGCTCATTAAGGCTAACCGGATCTTGTTTGCCCCGTAACCAGCAGTATAATCCGGGAACTGTTTACACAGGAAGAAACAGTGTGACAAATGAAAGGGGATATGAAACAGGCTCCACTCGGAGCACATGGATTTCATATTGTGGAAGTGGCGTTGTCACTCCTGTAAATTCAACTGACTAAACGGATTAAACGAATTTGTTTGGATAGGCCAAACCTATTGTCAACATAAGATGTTATTAACTCCAGGAGATGAGGGGAGGGGAATTTGTAAGGGAGTATTTACAGTACTGTAGTATTTTGATCCTGCTCTTGAGCTAAAAGTCACCCCACATATGACTTCCTCTCTTAAGCCTGAGTTGCCAATTTCCCTATTTTTCAACACTTCCCTTTGTAAATAATATATCTATCAACTTCTGTAGGTAACCCAGGTAGCTGCCCTTTGGCACCAGGCCTATGCTATCCAAGTGAAGGCTTCATGTTGCATGTTGTTTTCTAATCAGTTGTCTTGTTCATCTTATTTTGATTCACAACTCCTCCCCTCTCCGGGCTTGTGGGTAATGCACTTATGGGTGTAGATTTGCGATTATCTCAAACCTGAATATGTTTTTGAGTGATATTTTACACATTCTCTTTTCTAAGATTGATTTACATTTTGGAAGCACAAAGAAAAGGATGATAATATCTGATGATAAGATGATAATATCTGAAAGATATGCCTTGTTTAATGCCTTGCATTCCTGTATTGTTATGGGTTGTGTCCAGAAAAAAATGGGCCATGCCCAGTTGTTCAGGAGTGGAAACCCTTTGCTTCATAAGCCAAGAAGCTACATATTCTTTTGTTGCAGCCTGAGTCAGGTCCTGGTGGTTTCTGTGTTATATTCATTTGGAGAAGATTGTCTTTGCCCTGTTAGTCATGAGTTGAACTCCTGATCCCTCTATAATAGCTCCTAATAGTGTTTTCATTATCAGTGTATTTACTTAGCTTTTTATTCCTGCGCAAGGCCTCTGTAACCTCATGGCATTTTCTTCTTGATTCAAATGGTGACAGTGGCATCTTTAATCTTCTAGGTTTTCTTAGATCGTAAGGGAGATTCTTAGTTATGTAAAAGTACAAGATTTCTTACTCAAATCAATATCATTTTATAGAATAAGCCAAGAAAGATTGAGTGCCCTAAATATTCTTGTATATTACATGTAACTTGAAAACTATGTAGATTATAACTAGTAACTTGAGAAAACAGTGAGATTAGTATGTATTATCAGTAGATAACCATGACTTACTAGATTGACAGCTTTGTTGTATGTTCATTTTCTTACAAATGTTAAAATTCCTCTATGAACTTCCTAGTTGCAAACAAATGTAAACAAAACCTTTGTCAACTATTTAGTGTCTGACATAACAATGCCATTATTTCTTGTTCTTGAATCATCTTGTTGGGATACAATTGGTCATTCTTACCTTACTATAGCATACTTGCAATGGTGGTATACATGTATTAAATGGTAGCTGGTCAGTGGTGGTATGCTGCAGGTGTGAATATTGGTAGCTGTAGTACACCTTATTCATGAATAACACACTGAGACATGCATAAGTTTGATTCTCCTTTCATATGACCATTATAGTGTAAGAAACCATATGCTTTGTATCATAGCCATACTAGTTAGAATAGAGGTTCAAGACTCTGTGCTCAGAAGATTGAAGTAAAATTTGCACAAGTAAAACAAGTGACCCATCAAAAGTGGCACCAACGTTATTTTAAGCAGACAAACCATTCAAATGACCAGGAAAGGAAGCTTTTTAAGAGATAGGTAAGAAAAGGGTATGAGGCAGTATTTGCAGCTGATGTAAAATGTAATTAAAAAGAAATTTCCTCTACATTAATTAATATGTTAATATCCCATACAGAATTAGTTTGATTCTTTTTTTATTGACTTTTGAGAATTCTTAGATAAGACAAAGCCGAAAGAGGTGTTCAGCTCTGATTAATTTTTCAAAATTTAGTCAGCAGTGTGACTTGTTTGATTCCTTCTGAAGTAGACTCGACTGTGATAAAGTCTTTGAAATTGCATTCTATTGCTTGCCACCATGCTTAGATCATGTTTGAGGGGAGACTGATGTCATTAGATCAGATCAATTGTAAAACCACCAGTTAAGGTGTTTCTTAACACTTGTGCTTTCTTAGCCTTAATATATTCCAGATAATGCCGTTTTACAATAGCAGAACAAGTCATCAATATGAAGTAAAATGCTCTGTTAATTCTTTGTGTTCCTTTCAAATTACATTTTCTTCTGTCCTTCTTAGTTTAAGCCTGTAGGTATAATATATCTGTAGTCTCATAAAAAGGAACTTGCAATCTCTCAAGACATGCAGACTGCAAACACTGTTAAACATTAGGACCCAAAAATTTATAGTAAGATGCCAAGTGATGAATCTGCAAAATGATTGTGTAGTTTACAGACTGCTCTCTCCATTGCCATGACATTCTGTCAAGGCATAACACACACTGCATGTCAGTAATGTCAAGTTTTACACTTCAATGTAAAACTTACAGATTTATGGCAGTTTCCTTGTTTGCCATCATGCACCAATCCCTCTGCACAGTCCCTAGTTTGAGGTACACTGCAAAGTAAACCATGTTCAATCCATTATTCCCTTATTATTACCAGTTGTTTACTGTGACACCCAGTAAAACCTGCCTGTTTGAACACTATAACAGTATTTACTCGTGGGATACTTTTAACAAGGTGTATAAAGCATTCATAGTAGGATATGTCAAGCTCCTTGTCAGCAAGATGAAAATAAGTTTAAGCCATAGAAGATTTTCTATTCATTTGTTTTGCCAACAATGATAAAGTTCAGTGACAGACTTTGTGACTTAGTTGACTATGGTCACTGAATGTGTACAGTAATTTCTATAAAACAATCAAGTGGTATACGAAGTGTAAAATCAAACAATATTTTTAATAGGAAGTGATTTTTCTTGACATAGAAGTATGGCTAGCGATGCAAGGGTTAAACTAAAAGGCAAAGTTCATTTGGTACATCTCCCGGCTTGTTTTTGTAAAAGGTGTCTAAAGAGAATGGGTCTCAAACTATCTTGCATCACAAGAGCATTTTTGGCCATGTAAAGTTATCAGGTATATGTCCTACATTTATTATATTGCACATTTTCGAAATCAGAGGAAGCCCAAGTTAATTGATTTGAAATGTGAAAGTTTTTTGCTTGACACATTTGAAGACTCCTCAACTTAAATGTACCACTTCTTAAATTAAGCATGACTTTTCTATTAATGAACAGTTGCTTTTTCTCGAATTTTGGTTTCTCAAAAGGTCTCCAACTCTATAGCTATTGTTGTACAATAATTGGAAATCATGCTCCCATTCTATGTAAGGAATAATTGGCCATGGTGCTCCATTTAGCCCATTCCTTTCTGCTGTTGAAATGTGTATCTTGAAATTGGGATGGTAAAATAGCTATGTGATATTGAGAGGTTAATGCCATTTTGTTACAGCACCAATACAGTTATTATATCAAAAGGAAAATCTGGACAAGGTGGCATTTACTGTACCAGAGATATATTTTTGAACTGTTGTTTTTGCTTGCCCATGTAACAAATTGATTAAAAGAGATTGTTTTAGTATTACAATCCTAACGCCTGGCACAAGTACAGGAAGTAAATATGTAAAGGAAGTCAACCATTAATTAGTTTCTACTTACCCACCTTCATTATCAAGTAATATATGGTAGTTCTGCTTTGCTTAGGTTACGTAGAAATGTTCTTTTTAGTTTAACACCTTGTAAGTTACAACCCAATGTGCTGTATTCAGTTTGTGGTACTCTGGTTGATATATCTGATGTCAGTATGATATGTACTTAAGTGTTTTGTAGTGTATGGCTTTGTTACTTAATTTGTATTCATAGATAATCAATTATATCTTATAGTATGTAGATTACTGTTGAACTATGCTAATACTGTATTTAAGATAGAAAGGGTTGACATATGGAGATTGTTATTTACTATACAAACTATTATAATGACATAAGTTGTTTCCATGAAGATTGTAACCCCACTGACAAAATTGTTCTATACAATGCCAAGGACTGCTAGTTGACTTAGATGTCACTACAGCCGTATAAATTGGTAAACTCAAATTTCATAAAAGCAGCATTAAATGCTGTTTAAGGTAGCTCTGAATCGGTACATATTGTATTTTAATGGGACAGGCTGAGTGGGGGAGCATTGTGCTATACTGGAAGCAACAATCACAGAGAAGCCTTTGAGCATTGAATGTTCGGAAGTATTTGTATTCCAAATATTTTGACTTTTTCAAATTAAAGAGTTTATTGATTACAACCATGAATTAGAATTAGAAGTAGGAGACATGAATTTAAGTTTCCAGTATTAAGGAATGTCAAGTCTATATGTTGTTAAGCGTTATAGTTCGTTGCTTGCCCTTTTGGATTTGACCATTAGGGCATCTTATTGTGACATGTGCTATACATAAAATGTTTATATGTATATTGTTAATTGATAAGAGATCCCCAAATTCCAGAATTTGAATATCCATCCTCTTAAATATTGCTTTAAAAATCTCTGTCTGTCTGTCTTGATTTGTTTACCCCCTTCCTACCCTAGCCAATCCTCTTTGACAAAGTAAGCTTAGTAAAGTCAAGTTCATTAATGCATGGTGGAGTCTAATGGCCAATTTGATTAATATGGACCCTTAATTTTAACATTGTGAATATTGAGATGTATTGGACAATCAAGTACATCATGGCCCAATTTGATAATTAGATATTTAGATGTATGATTCCTCTTTTGTAAAGACTAAAGATATTCCAGTTTCTGTGACACAAATGTTGAAGTGTTCTTGGAATTGGGTATCCCTATAGATATAGTGCCTTGTTAAACCACATGACCATCAAATGAATAGAAAAGGTATAGGTAGTAGAATCAGCAAATGATGGGCTATGTTCATTGATTATTTTTGTTAAGGGTAGATCGAAAGAATAGTAGTGACAGCTCAACTTTGTACTGGAGTATCTTTACATTATATTTGGTTTGCTTTCTGTAACAGAGGTTGCAAAGTATAGATGTGTTCTACTGCAGTCATTTGAGATGTATTCAGTGAAACTACTATTTTTTCACGTTTAAATACAGGAATATTTTAGGACGTTTGAGAGGAGTCTATTAGTGGGGAGTTGTCATTGGTCAGATTGAGACCAGAACTGAAGCCCTAGATCATAATATCACCCCCTTCTCCCCTCCCCCTCTCCCCCCCTCTCTCTGTCAGTCAGTAATATGATGTGCTACCTAAGTTTACAATGACGTTATAGGTAGACAGTTTTCATTGAAGCAATAAAAATGCAATCTCTATCTAAGTTATGAACACTTGGGGTATAACCATGGTGACATTGGCACTCTTCACATGCCTGCTCGAATTGTCCACACCCAGGCGTCAGCTTTTCAGTAGATGAAATTTTGGGTGTAAAAGATCAGTGGCTCTACAATAGCAGCTGTAAACTTTAGACTCAGAAGGTTTTCCCATTTCATTCAGAAGCTTGTGACTATTAGGGTAGCTTTAGATGATTGCATGTAAAGTCGCAAAATAGAGAAGAAAAACACCCCAAAACTTTATTGACATCGGAATATATTTGCCAAATATGGCATTGGGTCATCAATACCCTACAGCTCACTCTACACATTTTGTCCACAAAGCAACACAGATGTGTGGAGAAAGTGGAGTCATGGTTATTGCTGTAGGCATACATAACGTGTGAATGTGAATCAACGCCTGGTACAGTTTCAAGTGAGTGACTTTCTATACGTAATCAAGCAACGAAGTCAGTCTTGCGTGAGCGTTCTGTTAAATGGTAGTAGAATTGTTTTGTTAACGGGTTCCTCTGTTCGGTCGTGTACTTGATGTCGTATTTTATCAAATTGTGAATTTCTCTTGAATCTTGACGATTCTGTAGTATACGTAGCAGAGTCAGTATATTGTATGAAGGTCTTCAGTAATTTGTAAATAGTATGTCGGTGATTGAACATTTTTCTTGTATTCACGTGCTTTCGTGTATCAAACAAACTATATCGTTAGATTTTGAATATGAAGGACGAAGGAACCCCGCATTTTTTATGTTTTCGTTTTTTCGCACGTGATAGATTTTTTCTGTTCAGAACGGAGGACATAACATTCTCTTGATAACAGCAAAAAATGGAAGCTTGATGATAACAGGCAGGTCAGGGAGACAGTTTTCTCGTAACCGAACATTACCCCGCAGGAGAAAAAACAAAAGGGCGATAACAATTATTTCGCGAGGCATGCTCAAGGAATGAATGGATGGACTCATTTGCACTCCTCGATCTCCCGCTGCTCCCGAGGGAAAAGATGAACAGCCATGCAGTAGCATGACGTTGTAGGTAGAGTGTGGTGAGACTGTAGGAAGGTGAAAGTTGCGGTTATGCAGGGTGCATTGCGATGAGCCGAAAAGGTATGCGGGGCCCCATGACGTCATACATTGCAAGGCAGTTCAAGCATGATCATGCTGCGGTCATTCATGGGGCAGAGTGCCCCCACCAGTGGCTATTATATTTAAGTTTTCACTTCCACGAAATAATTATGGTCAGTAGGTAGCACACTATTCTCTTAGCATTAAAGCGCGGGACCTTGGGCCATAGCACGGTAGGCCTTCCCCTAAAATTGCCACTGGAAGGTGATCGATTTTATAACTAAAATTAAAGCTTGACACTTGTTATATTTGTATCATGTGTAGTAATTGCAGCCCTGCCACCTTGCTTTTAAGCGAATATTTCTAAGTTCCTAGATTCCCTCCTTCAAGAGAGTACTTTCAGTACAGATTTAGGGAACCCACAACAGGATTTCCCCCGCTTTGAAAGGCTTTGCAAAATAGATTAAAAACGCACCTCATTTCTTTCATAAAATCGTTGTACGAAATGGAAGTGTTCGCATTCTGTACATTCAACAAATGCAGACAGTGGGTCAATCAAACAACATGGAGCCTCGCGCATTAGGTGCTGACCTAACTATGCACATGGATCGGAGCCATATTTGAGCAAGTCACGGCTTGATAATTTTTTCACCAGTTTGCCGGAGTACGATATCGATTCAATTCTACGAGATATATTTACTAGTCAATTACTAGAAATTGGGAGCTGTACGTCAAGAGGCACTACAGGACAGAAGTGGTACCGAGATTTGTTGGAGCACATTTTATAGGCCTATTATCGATGGAGAGGGTGTAGCAACCCGATTACTGAGAGTCCACGGGAGTAGCCAACTAGGTTTTGTAGGGTGTGAATCCATCAACTGAGCGCAAACAACCATAGATAGTTTTATAAATACGTGTGCGTGCCTTCAAATACGGTCGATACTTGTGCCCTAATTTACCATGGAAATCCACTGCCCGCAAACAACCTAGATTCGCGCCAGCAATGTGGGCTTGGGGAAGTTGTTTTACAGGATATTAAGCTACTTCAAAACGTTGCTATTTCGCGAAGAAAGCGATTATAGAAAGGATTTCTTAAGGTGTTCTTCTGATTAAAAAAGCTACGAGAATACTGGTGACGAATCATAGGATACGTCGTAAAGGAGGAGCTAATGCCACGTTCCATCGAAAGCCCTGTGTAGTGTCAGCATTCCGACGGGGCCGTTTGCAACTAAGTGCTAACCAGTTTTACTATGCTCAGCTTACACTGATGTTGAAGACACGGGCATGTTTGCTATAGCTCGCCATACAAGAACTGTAAAACCTACGAAGAAATCAGCGGTATTGAACCCACACTACAGCCTGCAATGAGAATTCTTGAAACATCAGTTACCTTACTTTTCCGTGCCTAGTTGCAGGGGATGGAGCAGATTGCAATTCTTCAAATATTTACCCCCGATTTCATGTAATGACGATCCCCCCATTTTATGATTTTTTCATGAAAGATCTCGAAAAGGCTGAAAGTCCTAGGGAGCATCACAATAGTTTCGCCAATAGCACTCGGTTATGATCCCCAATTTTATTGAAAATTTGAGAAAATATCTACCCCTACCGCTTGCTCGATCTTCCCTACAATTCAGCACGGAGGAGTATTCTCGTTAGCTTTGGAAAGAGTTTTCAATTTAGCAAGTTAAAAAAGATGCAGCTTTTCCTTACGAGTTAACACCCGTATATCATGCCCTTACGTGTTTTGTACATTGTCAAGTATGTTTTTTTTGTCATTCACGAAGATATTTATCAGGCATATATCTAAAAGGCCTACTTACTCGCTTAATTTTGTTCGTAGGTACGAGAAACTGACGCTGTCGTACCCCTGCTCAAAACGCCCTTAGTCCACTCACAGTTTCTTGAAATCCCTAGTTCGGAACCTTTGGGGATTGCGCAATATGTCTTTGTTCACGAAATATTTGATCACGTGATCAAAGTGAATACAAGGTCGAAATATTTTTACTGCGAGTCACATTGCGTTTACCTTGATTCTACGTGGCTATACTTCGTCAAAAG
>JAAAKL020013973.1:0-12191 GCA_010016065.2 Carybdea cf. marsupialis auct. non (Linnaeus, 1758) | reverse complement strand
TCAATAAAATATTCGATCAGAGGAAACTCCGTCTATTTCTTGAGTTTAGTTAGCAGTAGTTTCAACTTACAAATCATCTGTTTTGAATAAATAGTACCATTTTGATACGGCACTGCACTTAGTCAATGAGAAGTAACTGTAATCAGCGCGACGTAAAACGTAAATTGACAACACTGCGAGGAACAGAAGAATTGGATAGTATAAGTTTAAAACCATATAAATTATGAAAAATAACATAAATTTGTCAACGTAAAACAAGAATACGTAGCTGTTGTGACTTTTGTCTGTAAAGTAATGATACCTTTTTGTTGGTAGTAAAAGCCATATTCTGATATAGTATGTAGGTGCGACGTCACAATTTGAAAAGAGTCAAGCATCAATTCTGGCAGTCAACGTATCATTTCTTTTAAGTCACATATTATGTAAAAATGTGCCAAAGGTATCCAATATTTACATTATTAACAATGCTATTATAAAGTCTGCATCTTTTCTTTCGAAACCCTTTGATTCGAAACCTTTTGATTCGAAACCTTTTGATTCGAAACCTTTTGATTCGAAACCCTTTGATTTGAAACATGCTCATCCATTTAAGGTTGGTGGTTGGGGTATAACAGTACACAAAATGTTTAGTTGGCAATGCGCAAGGTATTTTCTTCTGTGACATCATCACCGCAATTCCCGTCTGCTTTTATGATTTCGGGAAACAGTTTTAAGATGTCAAGGTGTAAAAGCAGTGGAGGCTACGACTACCTTTCACCACTAACTGCGCCCCCCCCCCCTCACACACACAAACACACACACTCTCTCCAGCGTATACTGTATATGTTGTATATTTAAATTACATTGACAGAATGCACATGTTTCTATGAATTGCTACCTGAACAAAAAAACAATCTACTTAATAATTTTTAGAGAATGATTATTTATGTACATGGGAAATCAAATCTAATCTATCACCTTATACTTTGTATACAGGGAAAGTAGAAAGTACAAAGTCATGAAGAGAAAATGGAAATAATACAATCTAAAAAAGACAGATACTAGCAAATTTATTGCTTAGGTGCACGATTTAGTTTAATAAAACAAGTTTGCAATCCTTGTAGCGCGTTTTCAAGATTGTTGTTGACAATACAATGCTATTACTTCACCTGAGAGACGGACGAGAGAATTCTTTGCAGGCCAAGGCTGTAAGGCTGTTGCATAACAAACTTCTAGCAGTTTTAATACAACCATTTCATTTCCAGCTGTGACGAAAATACTCATCAATTCAATGAGGACAGAAAGTACAACGCAGTTAACATTTCAAAGAAACTTTGATTTCACAACCACGTCAAAGAATGTCTACGAAATGCTCAATTTTTGACTCGTAATTTCTTCTTGATGTGTTGTTTACTTTATTTGTTGTGGCCAACATTTGGAAATGTGTCGCATTGCGGTTTTGAGCTCCGTCCAAAGTATGTTGAATTGACACGTACTTTTTGGTGTTCTGGATGTCGTCAAATGCGTTACCTCCTGTAAACCAAGAGTCATTGATGCAAGTTCCACCATAAATATTTGACATCAAGCTTTGTCGTCATCGACACTCTTTATCAAAATTGCATTCTCAAAACAACTCTGGGTGGCCATAAATGCTTTTTAAGTGTAAAATCCCCCTGTCGTCAGACGAAGTGATAACAAGCAAACTTTGAAGGGATTGCATGTTTATGCTGTCGTCATACTATGTCCATTAATGTAAACAATACAGCACTTCGTTAATGAGCCTATTTTCACACCTACTCATTAAAATAAATATGTATTATTCTAGATATGGCTTTGGAAAACGTTTACGCATTTTTGATATTATTTGGATTGTTTCTGTTGTTGCCAAGTATGGTAAAAGTGGTCGTTAAGGAAGCATGCATAGGATCATTTCAACCGCAAAACGTCACTTTCGAAAAAATCTCATCAACATTTTTGTACGTCTGTCTGTAATTTTGTTGCCATAGTACCTTAAAAAGAATGATGTCAGTTTTGTAGGTGGTTAAAATATCCGCACACATAAATTTACGTGATAGATAGGTTTTGGGAAGTTTCCACGACCATTTGGCAAAACAGAAACGTTTTCTGGTATTTTGTAACCAGGCAGCAAAAAAGCTAATTTGTGCTCCCACCTCGTAAGACGTAGGTTGCAAATGAGTGACTTGCTTTCGTCAAAAATGAAGAAACGTGGGAACTGTATACGTATCAATTTATTTAGAAATACGTGGTAGAGCAACCGTTCCTTCTGGTAATAGAGGGAGCAGAAACAGTTGACCAAGAGGGAGAGGTAATTTAGGGGGGACGTGTCAGTGCAAATTTGAAGGTTGCGGACTTCAGTACAGATGGTGTTGGAGGTATTACAACTTTAACTAATAAGGGATTTCAGGTCTCCAATTCATGCAGATAGGAAAATTATATCTGACTCTATAAATAGCTTTTTTGAATAAGAAGTGATACAAATTCAACAAACTCTATGCAAGGTTTATAGTAAATATTTTTTAGTTACTAAGGATTTACATTAAGTCTTGTTTTGCACATCACGCAGCGCATATGAAGAAGGCAGGAATTAAGGTAGCAGATCAGAAGAGAATTGACTTTAAAGAAAGATAAGAAGTCAAAAGGCGACATTGATAGACCACATAAAAGTGGTCTATCGCATAAAAATTCTTTATCTTGATAAAAAAAGTGTACGAAACATGTAAAGAAACATAGTCCAAATTGTGCATAAGAAAAATGAAACAATGCAAGGTGTTAGTGGAGTAGCAACCAAGATGATGTTAACGACAGCCCCAAACCCGTGTTAGACATAAAAGGCTTACTTCTGTAATGCCATTAAACAAACAACTTATACTCATGTGTCTCACTTTCTCTTTTACTTCCTCTCACTGGCTTATCAAAGTCAACAAAATAGTCTACTAAGATTTTCTGTCACTGTCTTGTTCACTCAAAGCAGCGAGCTGAAGCATCACGATTACTATTCCCAGGAGGAAAATAGACAATGCAAACTGCCCTTCGGATCGTTTAGAAATTTTATGTATAAAAGATGACCTCAGGTCTATCCTCCATAGTTTAAGATCTCTTCCTATCTACCTTTCTATCTACTCCCCTATTAACAATCCCTCCTACCTTCCTACCTATCTAAATACCATGCTTACCCAGCTACCGTATTATTTTTAAGTAGACTCTCAGAAATGATGAAATTCTTACCAAAATGAACTTACATCAGTGAATAACTAACGGTTGTAGGTTTTTGTGTCTCTTATAAGGATATAAACGTTTATATCACGACAAATCTGAAATTTAATAGCATAGGATATAAATAATAGCACAAGAAACATGATATCAAAACCAGACATATAGAAATACCCGTTACAGACCACTGAAATTGCGGAATAGACTTTCATGGTTTAACGTAGAAGGCTATCTGAACTTTGAGGACTTGGACTCATTTTCAAGGTACAGCTTGTGGTAATTACATTTCCACATGTGTGTGCTTAACCAAACCTTGAGCTGGGGACAGGGAGAATACACGTAAGGTTTAACACAATAGACACAAAATAAGCATGGTGCCACCTCTACAACAGGTTCTATCCCTACTTCCTCGGAGGTCCGCAATCTTACAACATAAACTCAGGGAAAAGTTCCAAATTAAATTAACCTGAGGATGGGATGGGAGAAGTATCTCTCGAGACGTAGTTCAGAACAGGACTACGACTCATAAAGATAGGGACTCAGACGATCTGCATTCACGAGAATCATTTACTCCTTGAAAATGCTCCACGTTTTTTGGCAACTGTCCATGCCAAGTTTAGGCGCCCATTTTTAAGGGTAGGGATCTTATATAAAGGTAAATATGGAGAAACAACCTATTAAGAATACAATAAAAGTAGTGGGAAAAGCTAAAGTTAAAAAACACTATCTTCAGCCCTGGTGAAAATCAACCAGTTGTGAGCAAAAATTCTTAAAAATCTTGCAGTGTTTGCTATTCTCCAGCACAAAACAGGACTTTTCAGTACTTACGACTGCGAAATCTACGGAGAGAATTTGTAAATTAATATTTTGTTATACTAAGCATTTGCAACTAATTTGCTGTAGCATTAAACCTAGCTTCAATGTTGATTTCCATCATTCTCCTTTGAATTCTGCATTAAGCATCCAAATGTGACCTGATTCCCTCGATGATTGCTAGGTTTTGTACATAAATAATATGTTCCAAAGGACGTTAAGAAGAATGAATGAATTACTTAGTAAAATGTTCAATTGCCTTAAAAGCATACAGAGGAAGGTGGTTTGAGTATTTTGATTTTTAGTTATGTCAGTTCCTACGCAGTTATTGCGAGTAGAAGTGTCCTCGGAGGTTGCTGGTTTTCTTCTACACCGTAGTTATCCCAATAAGCACCATGACTATAAACGTTTTTTTATCGACCATCACTATCTATCTTTTATGTGCTATTTACTAGAATTTTGTGAATGGTGCTACGCCTTTTAACTGTACAAATAAAAATCTTGTTTATGCGAGTGCTTTACGAAGAAATTTGTAAACGACATTCTAACAGAAATTCTTTGTTTTAATATTGTTTTGTACGATTTTGTAGCAAGCAGCAGTGGTGTCATTTATCAACACAACGTGCCCTGACGTGAATCACTTATGACAAGTGAGACCTAAAAACCTACGGCTAGGACCTTGTATGTTTACACAACATGTGGAGGGTCCATCAAGTACATGAGTATGTTTGGGTCATTTTTATTTTGTTTGTAGAGCAAAAGCTTGGCGTCACATGCAGAGGTTGAAAGAATGTGGCTGAAATGTAAGTCATAATTCAAAGAGCGTTCCACAATTGGATGATCGTCGTTTCGTATGACGAAGGTGAAAGCAATTGTGGTCTATCAGCTCAAAATAACAACAACAACTCACTCTCTGTCATCTTGTCTTTACCTGTCAGCTCAGAATAAAGAGAAAAGACAATGATACCAATTCGCTTTGGAATTTTGGTATACGAGAAATTATCTGCGATTTTATGTTTCTCTTCCTTTTACTTTTCCCCCATGTACTCCAGCACAGGGAGGTCCAACCTCGCAGATAACACATCATTATTTCAGCTGCTAAAGGTACTGGAACTTTGTTTGTGGAACCACCCAATTCACTGTTCAGGATGGTTTACATGCTTGCGAAGCAGAGGGTGAATAACCCGAAACAAAGCAGTTCTCAGTTTACTACTATCCCAACATTATATTAGAGTAATCTTAATAAATCAGGCATCTGTAAATCTTTAAAATAATGATACTGTTACAAAGTAACCTCATAATCTTATAGATATCTCAAATTACTATTAAAATTATAAAGGAATCTTAAGTAATGATACAATGTGCTTGGTAATCCCTTACTCATATAATGTATTTAATCTAAAATAATCTCGGTCACATGTAATCTCGAGTAATCCTAGAATTCTCCCAAAAATTCTGATTCGTACTCGCCTATTGCCTTATGAACTGCTTGATTTGTAGTTTCAGTAACAATGAGAGCAAAGAGGGAATACCAAAATAGTGGAAGAAATACTTTCTGAGTTCGGTGCTCCAGATAGTAGCAGCAGCAGCAATTTTCTGGAGGGGGGAGGGGACATTCTTCAAGTTTTCTTTCTTATCTTACAGTCTAGCTTAATTGTGCATACACTCTATTGAAAGAAATGTCGACGGGGGTGGGGTCGCTTGGTGTCCTATGGTATCATCAAGAAAATATAGAATTTAGTTTCTAGAAAGTGAGATGCATTTGGATCACAAGACAGTTGTTAGGAAATTGCTTAAATTTTCCAATGAGCTAAGAAAGATGCCTTATTATCATATACACCTTATAGCTCTCTGGCTTTAAGAGGGTTGTGCGGTAATGTTCGAACTGTATACTATCAGATCTGATCATTCCGCATTTTTCCTGTATCTACAATTGTAATTTGGACTGATACTACCACCAATTTCCCGCCATGAACTAATAATTCGTTTTCGTGCTGACTTTGGCCTTTTTGGCCGTACATTAGCGAACTCTACTTTATATGACAATGAAATAAAAGATGACCTGGAACAGTAAGCCTCTTTGAACCCTCTTGTTTTGATGTGAGCATGAGTCATGAGCGATTGTCTTCTAACGGTTCTAAATGTTTTTCCTCCTGTGTTTATTGGATATTTGTAAATTCTATAAAACTTTGTAATCTTAGTTATGTTCTTCGTATGAATCGCCGTGTGAACTATGATCGGCAGTAACGTTTTTACTGATGTTTCTACGACATCTCAAGACATTCTAAACGTATCAATTTTTCTGCCCTTTCCAATGTTGTTCTCGTCTACTGTTTACTGTAACGTAGGTGTATTTCTGTCCAATGAAAGAAGACAGATCACTTCAGTCAACAATAATACCTTTGTACTGTAGAAATAATACGGAACTGACGACAGAGATAAATGTGGTGGAGCTTGGATGTGTCACAAAAAAGGTTAATTTCTTAGATCTTACTGTCATAACACAATAGAATACCAAGTTGTTTTTGCTACGTCGGTGTTTTTCGACATCTACCGCCTTCATTAATAAATCATCTTGATACCAAGGTAGTGGTATACTAACGTCACCGAACTCAACAATGATATTAGTAAACAATACTTTAATATCTACCACTCACTGTCTTCCAACATCGATACCGTTAGTCTTGAAAGAGTACAAGTTACTTATTACAATATTTGATATATTATTCATATACTGATATGATTTTAAAAATTATTTGCTTAAAAAAGTTGTAACAGGGATTCCGCATTGTTTTCCAGGTCCTTGTCAAAGGCAATCAGAAGGTGGCTATGAAAAGTATATATTGGGAAAAATTTTCCTTATGTTGATGTTTTACGGTTGAAAAAAGATAAAATTTAAAATACTGGTGAAAGGAGCACTTACTGCCCAGCCTTCATTGAACGCTGTAGTAAGACCATCTAAAAATGAATGTAATTTAACGCAAGAAAGTCCAGCCGGACAAAATTAAACAATAATAATTTTGGAAGATTAGGTACAATAAAAGCAAGGCGCAAACGGAAAAGCTAAAGATAGGCTAGTGGGCTCGAGGATGTATTCATATAAATATCTTAAAGAGTATCTTTCGCTTGGTTATTTAACCATATCCCTGCCCTATCCCTAAACTCGACTCTTTGAATCCTTAATGAAGGTTTGATTTGAACCTCCTCTATGTTCTGCGATGATGGGGTAGATATTGAAAGCTAATTGTTTTATTAATTAGAGGGTGGCATATGTAGAGGTAGAATCCCTCAGTTAACTTAGTTAGGCAGTTCTAATGACCATTTATTAGCATCATTTGTAATGCTAGAGTATCATGAACAACGTCTTAGGTCTTTATGACAAGAGAAGGACTGATGTGCCTCACAGATTCGTCATTGAACAAAATCAGATTTCAATTGAAAATTTAAACAATGTGATACAAATTTAATGACGTCATAGACAAATAACAGATAATTAAAGGCTTTAGAGCTATTGATCATAAATAGCCATGTTCATACATCATGATTTTAGGGAAATCAGATCTCTCCCACTATTATTTGCCAAATAAATGCAAAAGAATTGTCACCAATCTGTGTTTTTGCTAAAATGTGCTGATGTCAGAACAGTATTTAGATTGAAAGTCAAAAAATGTTGATATTACAGCATGCCAAATTACAACAGTGTTGGACTAAAAATGTCCGTTTGCCAAAGTGGGGTTGGATCAACCCCCTCTACCAATACAGAAGTGCATCAAAAAGCTCAATAAGAACAGGGTTAAACCGACAAAACTGTTTATCGATCTATTAGCTATAGAAACTGAAGTCTCTTTTTGAATCAGAGATGATGTCATCAAAGCACAGTCAGAAATTGGCAAGCACCGGAACATCGTTCAGCAATCTACTACTAAAATGCTATTAACTAAGAAAGCTTAAAGTAAACTTCTTTTCAAGTTTAAAAGATAGCAAACATTAGAACTGAGTGCAACACGAGTATTTTTATGCACTTTAGATACTTTTTCGCCACTGTAGTGTCATCAATATCAACCTTCGAATACCTGTAGATGGTGACATCTATTTCTCGAAACTCTTAAAAGTGATGGTAATGTGGCGAACAGCGTACCAGTATTTTTCGGTTCTCTCTTGCAAGGTATTTCTTCCTTTATTACGTACAAAGAGTGAGATCTGCTAGGAATTTTCAATATTTCATCAATAAAACAAGTTGAAGTGCTACCATCTATTCATTTTCTTAACAGGAAACCACCCATTTACTTGTTTCTATTTTGTGGCGACAATTGCAAATTAAAGTGTCTTTCAATAACCAAAATGTATTGATCTTTAGTAAAAGCCCTTTAATTTTATTGATGTTTAGACAAAGTCCTACTTCTTGTTTTATACATGTGGTCCATAAATCAGAAAATAACAATTCGCTTTTTCTGGTCAGAAATGCCTCAATTCTGTATTACTCTGTAACTTTTTTTTTTAAGTCAGATACTGCAGAGAGTATGGTAACTATTTAGGAGAAATTTCATGTTTTATTAACCTTACTGTCCGACCTGGAGCCATCAGAAACATTACCTTGTTAATTATGTCTTAAAGAAAATGCTATTTGGAAGTAAATCTTTCTATTAAATTGGATATTTCTGTTTCATCTTTCAAAAATTCCTATAGATTTCATTATTTTCATTATTATTATTTACGTCATTTGTAATATTTACACATTAAAGATGTCAGTAGTTGATTTTCTTTCCAGATATCTCCCATAGCTTTAGGTATTCTGAGTCTTTTGTTTAACAATTGGATCAACAATCAGGCCACTTTATGTCAACAAAATGCGCATCTAATGTGACACTCAAAAGGTCTGCGTCTGCGAGGGGTATAAGATTATGTGCCATTGCTCTATAGGTATATCAACGTAGGCCTTCTTATTACTGTACAAGCCTAATCTATATCATGTAATTGCATTAAAGTAGAAAACATCAGTGAAATGAAATATGATACATTGCAATAAACTTTTTATTAAAGTTAAGTCCATTTTCTTTTCAAGCTCTAACTCATTGCCTCTGTCAAAACCTTTACTGATCGTCGCCCTTACAAGTGTCAATGACGATCACGTGATTTATGCTCCTAGAAAACACGGGAAGTCACGTCCATATCTTAACTGACATCATTGTGAGACGTCGTTTATCATGAAGTCCCCCTAATCCTGCTCAGCTCTTATTACTGTAAAAAGATATTGCACAATTACAATTCATATCTTTTAGGTGATTGCAGTGGTCACGCGAATTTCAACTGTTTGTTATTTCTTGTCTGTTGAAGCTGACAAGATGATGGAGTAGTCTATGCAGACAGTAACGTTACATCAGCTGCTCCCACCGTTTTTCTCGCCACTAAAGGTTGAGAAATTCCAAGAACTTTGTGGTTTTGATAGGACAAAGTAGCCAATCTACCAAGGTTCTATAAACATCCTGAAGGTGACTGCTATAATAATTGCCCACTGCTTATATAGAAATTACAACCAATTAACTGGGAAGATTGTCTGAAATAACAGATTCAAGCAGATATGGCTTTCAGATCTTCGTTGTAAACTTTACTCCCTTTCTCAACCATTTGGTTGTTTTTTAAATTTAGTAGCAGTGTTTATGGTATGGTTTGACTTGTTTTAGCAGTGTCGTTTCAAAACGTTCTCTCTTCAAATGGAGTTTACTCAAGACGGTAAAGTGCATGCGACTATTGGAAGCAAGATTGCATGTCAATAAGGCTCACAAGTATTAAAATGACGGTGCAAATGAAACGATCGAGCTTCCTGGTAACACTCCAGATTATTATGCAGCAACCTGTTTCGATCAGCCATTGGGCCTGAGACATAATTAGAACAAGTCGGCATTGGCTTTGTATCGCGCATGACACTAGTCCTGGCTATTTTATATTTAAGGCTTCCATCATCTCGATCAGCTTTGTTTTTCTAAGGTCAGTATTACCTATGTTTGTGGCCATCTTCTTGAAAGAAGCTTTGAACCTCGAATCAAAAGCAAAGAAATGCTTTCTCTGCTTGCTCTTCTTGCTCCCGTCGCTCAAATAGGTCAATCTGTACTAAATCTGTAATTTGCGACTGATTGCTAGGTTCCATAATACAAGATTTAGTGGATAGGGTATAAAAGTATACGAAAGGATACTTCCCTTTTTCCGTGTACAGCTTCTCCTCAATACCTCGTGCTAAGTGAATTCTCACGCATGCGCCCAATCTCATGTTTTCTGCTTCTCCGAAGTAGGAATAGGGAGATGGAATTCAACATCAAGGGCAATGTCATAACACGTATAATTATCACTAGTTGTAAAATTCAAATCATCAAGTATATTTAAAAGGCAATAATGGAATAATTATAAGTTGATTAGAGCACTTATTAAACATTCTCCAGTTGTATCTGCATTCAAAATGCGCCAGCAATAACAAAGAGCGTGTAAACCCAATAGAATTACCTTACGGCAAATGTTCCAAATTTGAGGAGAATTACTTTGTAGATTCACGCTTTGGACCACCAACAATTTATCTGAGTAAAGAATAATCAAAATAGATAATATGCAATATGGAAAAAATTTGTGTAGAGGTTTGGGTGGAGGTTATGTCCGAAGGGTTTGTAAAGTAGTTATTTGTACTGAAACCGCTACGACAGTAACAGCTCTATCAAATGCCTCAACCTCCTTTGTTTATCTACGCAGGGTTACATTAGAATGGCTCGAAGTCTTGCAAAAGTATATAGCTAAAGAAAATAGCCACATGCGAACAAAGTACAGAGTAGCTCCATCTATGTCTTGTAGTAGTGACTGTTAACTAAATCGTGTAAAGTAGTGAATGCAAAAATATTTTAAGGGAGAGGGGTGCATGTCGAAGGCTGAAATTAAAAGAAACTGTTATATTGGAATATTGGAGGTCTTCCTTCGACGATTTTTAAATTTGTGCTCCTTAAAATTCAGTTTAGGCTGCTGTCTGACGATTATCACATTTGCGATCCCAAAGTTATTGTGTTTTCTCAAAATTGGTTATTACAATTTATCATAAATTCCGGGGGCGGATGTAGCCCAAAAACAAGCCCCTAAGCTTGACATATGTAACGTAAAAGTTGCTCGAAGCAAGTTTATTTCATTTAAGTTTTAATATTGACTAGCTTTGCATTCTTCATAGGAAGATGCAGTCACTTCGGGTTGATTATTTTAATATGTTTTTGATATGTTCAAATCGATAATTAGAGAATTAAACTTCAACTCCAGGAGATCTCAACACTTTGTTTTTACTGTACTCATGTGCTATGCCAGTTTCAGTGACGAAGACCACATCAGAATTACCCTTATTGTCTGACACATTCTTTTCCTTATATAAGCAAATTTTTATAAGATAAAAAGCCAGATATCCCCCAAAGTCGTATTGCACTATTAACAGCACTCTTTGCATACCTGGGGACAATAAGGAAAAGGTGCATATATCGTTATTATAAATTCAGGAGGTGTAACGACTTGAAAGCCAGTGCTACTGCACAGATCTGACATATAGCATGGTGGTGATTATAGTGTTCCTATTTATTACGCTGATTTTCAAATTAATTTGTTGCACCCCTGAAGTTTCTATTCCCCAGTTTTACTCGACCTGTTATTGTCCACCAATACAATCTACTTCAGTATCAACTGATAACGCACTACAAAGAAATGTTGGTTTTGACTTGTTTCGATCCTTATTGTTGAATCGGTCAATGTCACATTTCTTCTCAGTTATATTTGACGAGACCATAAGATTTCTTAGGAATGTTTCAACCGCATAAAAACAAGTTAAAAATAGGGGGAAACTGCTGACCCAAGTAGAAAAAATTTCATTAACTGGTGAATGACAATGCTGGTGCATATCAGCAGGAAGTCTTATGGAAAATTCCTCTTGCCATTTATTAATAGGTCACAGAAGAAACAGCGGGGTAGGTGGGAGGGCAACACGTTTATGATGACCACTTTTAGAATCAAATTGATTTGTCGTTCTACTATCAGTATAGTATTTACCTCTTTCTAAATAGTATAAAAATTTCTTGACGCGTTCCTTCTATTGGTATTTAAACAACAACAACTTTAAACATATGTTCTCCTGGCATCGTACATGGGATATCAGGATT
>JAAAKL020013972.1:0-12191 GCA_010016065.2 Carybdea cf. marsupialis auct. non (Linnaeus, 1758) | reverse complement strand
AGCAAAACTCTCAAAATGCGGGTTCATTTCCAGTGCTGGGAAGCTTTGACAACTTTTCTTTACCACAGTCACAGGGCCCACCCAGTCAATGTGCAGGAAATTCGGGAGACCGAAACTCAAGAAGCCCATCAGATGGATTGTACCTGTGCTTGGATACCCTAGCCTTGCCACACGTGTCATGCTGAACATGCTTGAAGAACATACAAAGAGTACAAGGGACTGTAATCTACTCAGCCACTTTCACTCCAAATCACTGAGTGGGTTGCTCAGCTGATTGAACAGTTGAGCTCTCATATGTCGATATCAATGGGAGAATCCATTATATTGATACAAAAAATAATATGAATGCTAACCTGATGTTGTGAAAAATGGCAAACATGATGCTTAAATGAAATCTCTAGGTTCCTTCATACAACTTAATGCCTTGCTAAACTTAGCAAAAATGACACGAGGACTTGAAAATCTTTATTTCAATCCCTAGATACTATTAAACATATCAAAATAACTGGTATCGAATGGTCTACATATGAGTACCAATTCCCTTGATAAGTTTACAGCAAAGGGACCTTAGTGAAAATGCAAACTTAAACTGTACTAAATAGTGCAATAGTTAGGTCAACAATCCTGGTGGCTGATCCCCAGTTGTAGCCACCATTAGTGGGCAAATTTATAAATTTTTTTCTTTACATAACAGATGACTGGTTTATTGCAGCTTACCAATACCTTTGTTATTGTCACTTGGCTATTACTAAACAAGCATGTAGTTCTATGATTCTTTACCACAAAGCCCTCAACTGTTCCAATGACCGTCTTGTATCTTTGGATTTACATGGGCACGTGATTGCACCCTCTCTAGCATTCAAACGTTGGCTGTGACATTTTGTATGTTATACAATGCTAGGCACAGTTTTCAACTTGTAGGCTTATAAACAGTAAAGCCAAATTGCAACTTGGGATAAGCTGTGCGAGTTTCAAAAATGCATAAAACCACAGATTTGTAAGCTTGTCAACAATCTTCAACGTGTAGATCGGCTGAAAGAACTACCATTACTCGAACAACTTCAAAGAATTGTCAGCTCAAATCTACCTCATGAGTCATTGGAATCCCCCGAATAAAGAAATGCATAAAGCCTGTGGAAACACCATATCAAAGCTACACGATAACCTCATACAAATGGGGCAAGAACAACAACATAAATGTGACCACCAGATTCAATACGTAAACGTGAGCTTGCTAACCCTAAGCAGCTGATCAATACTGTAGTGTATTGTCTTTTTTCACGTTGTATACAGCCCTGCTGATTCCCAATGGCTCTTCTCATGTCTTAGCACAACAAATTAACAAAATCTAGTATTTAGAACTTTCGATGGTAATCATTGGACAGTCATATGAAACACGCTGGGCTGCTATGCTATAATATACATGTACAGAAAAAGAAAATCAACCAAAAACGAACCCATGGAATTGATTGGTAGTGGACTTAAATCTCAACTCGGGAAATCAGACTAGAAATCTAACGCCGATAAACAATACCAAGTTAAGCACGATCAACAACGGCTGTGTCAACGATCATTAGTATTCTGATCATGATTTAGGAAAGATATGACGGGGGCCATTTAATGTCTCATATTTCATCACTCAATTGTTTTGATGATTGTAAAACACTTAAGAGGAAAACCCAAAACAAAAGATGTACAACATGTGTAAGTATAAAAAACAATAAATGTTTGAAAGAAGATTGAAAATTTCCTGGGTGATCTGAGGTAACCGTTATTATGATAAGTTTCGGTACCATAGTGTTAAGTAAACCTTAAAATACTGCGTTGGTTGGTCACTTTGAGGTTTACATTATACTTTTCTGAAGAACTGTCAAAATCCAAAAAGCTCTCTTGGCTTAATCAAAATAATCAAGTGAATTTGGGCACGTAGGCTCGGCGAAGATTATTCAAGTGTTTGAACCCATTAATCGAGAGAAGGTGTGATATCCGGCTTCAACCAGTTCTTTCAGTGAAAAGTATAACTATCTGATACGATTTCGATGAAATATTTAATCGCTACTAAGTAATCAGAAAATCCGAATGATATAGCCCGCTAACAAAATACTGGAATGTTTGGAAAAATCTAATAGGCTTCAGAATTAGTGGCATGATTAGTATCTAACAACTTGCCGCCTAAGCCAGATTCAAGTCCAACTGTTAACATTATAAGCGATTGATGGAGTGGAACCTTGAAAATATATATCTCATTTTTAACGTTTAAACGTACATCCTTGATCTTCACATCTGATTTCTTTGGCATTGTATTTACGGTATTTGTCTACTCGACTATCACAATCCCTATTGCGATGGTTTGAGGTTTCACGAGTTTCTTGGGCTGTGTGAGAAAACAGTTGGTTTCCACGTTTCCGTATTAGAAAATTCAATTTCACCAAGAATTGTGGTCATATCTATTTCGCTTACTTGTGTTGGGTGTCGAGCCTAGTAAGATATCACCAATCGTCAAACATTTGGCCCATGATGAACACGGCAACAGAAAGGTTGAGAACATGGCCACCAACCACACCAGAGGCTGATTTGCTATTAACAACATTGGGCATTACTAAAACTTGGAAATATGGCATCTGAAACAGCCTTGAAAGTACAAGCGAAGCAGGTTGAAGAACGCTTCAAGTCTGAATGATAGCACTTATACTACAAGATCTCCTTAACTATGCAGAGTAATGTCCCTTTTTCAACTCTCACCCTAGCTCACAAAGCAGGCTTGACACTAAGGCCTAGCTATCTGCCAACGTTATACCGTTCGAAACAATATTTCTCTGCTTACATCCTCACTCACCAAATATAATCTCGTAAAAAATACAACATAACGGAGAAACGCATTAACAGTGAGTCATCAGTGGAAGCAATGGTGAAAAACCAAAGGCAAAATGCGAAGACTTTTCCTACCCTTAAGTTTGATAAGTCGATATCCTCCAGACTGGACATCCTTGCGATCAATTCACCTCAACCAACTGAATAGATTGTAATCTAACTCCTAAGAGTAAAAACAGATTTCCTCTTTTTGTTTTCTAATGACTATCTGATTTTCATTTTGAAAATCTTTACCAACGTGAAGTTACCTATGTAAATTCACATACAAAATAAACTGCAGTCAACATGATACAACGCCGGATGTCAGTGGAATGTTTTTCAACTGAACGCGCTGCACCTGCGGTAGGAGATCTGGACACTACTCTGAGATTGTTTGAAAAGGACAGTGGAAAACTTGTTTCCGTCGTTTTCTGGCGAGAGTAAACGAAACAAAAAAACAAACAGGCTTCCATTTACGAAGAATGCAGATGCAACAACCGTTAGAAGGAACTGTTTATATCATTGATGGATCATTCTTTCCTCTTGTTCTCAAGTTAACTTTTTTCTTCTCTACTTAACCACCTTTACTAAAGAAAGTGTTCAAAGTTACTTCATGAATCCTACGTGTCTTCGAAAATTTTAAGACAAGTTGTATGCTCCGTGTTATCGATACATAGTGTACACGTTCGTCTATATGACGTCATATTTTTCACGTCTCCAAATTGCTCACCAGCCTTCAGTACGCTACGTTGCTTTAGAAACAATGTATTTTGTTCTAAGTGGAGGCTCCGAAGTGCTCTTCAGCTCCCAAGAAGCAGCGAGTGCAGTTTCCTGTTGAAGTGGATTTGTCTGCAGTCTTGCTACTTTTCTGCTGGTTTCAGAAACAAGTAGCCCTTAAAATCGCCCCTTCACTACTAAATTAAAATGAGTCTTTCAGGCTAAAAGGGTTTCAAGGGACAAAGTGTTTTCTCAAAAAATTGTCAATATCATCAAGAAGAGCGTGCTAAAACAGATCGATTTAGACATCAATCATACACCACAAGCCGTCTCTAAATTACGCTCACCTTTGTGACCTATAAAGTGAATTTCGCCTCTTCAATTTTAGAACTGTTCAGGTTTTGTAATATTTACGTATACATTTATTTACACTGAAAGAAAATATTGGAAAAAACTTCAAAATGCACGAAAGGAACTAAGCTTCAATGTCTTGGGAATCATCTAGAAAAGCTGAAAGTACATGTTGCAAGGAAACACGTCAGCTTAATTTCGGACCAAACACGATTTCTTTTGACAATTCTAGCTATATGTTCTTCTTTAGTTCCTTTATTTGAGCTCCAATTATTGCTCTATGTTGCTTTATGCTAATCAAGTACATTATCAGAAGTCCTTCTCTGCCACTTTTAACCTACCGTCATAAGCTTCCATGCTCTTTATGTGTAAATGACACTCCAGTTGTTCTTTCTTATGGTCATCGACTGCCTAGCTGCAAATCATTTCTTACGTTTATGCACTTCTTCGTCTTTATCACATGGTCTGCTCCTAACGGTTTATGTACTTGCTATATGTTTTGCATTTATCGTAGCTATTGTTTCGAGATCGCCTCGATGCAGGTATCACCTACAATCATGGACAAATAGAAGTTAAACTTTTACTAAATTTCGGTGAAAATGGAACAAATCACGCAATACACTTACTACTGTTTCATTTCATTTGGAATTTCTCCAGAATCATAGATGTCATTCAAAAGTTTGGTGACCTCTTCTACGCCCCACTCTTCTAAGGCCTTCAGCGCTTCAACTGTAATTTGGTCAGGTCCACCTGCTTTACCATTTTCATAGACTTCAGAGCACTAGACACTTCCTCCAGAAGAGTATCAGATCAAAGACCGAAAATATGGAATAATCTGCCTTCAGGTTTAAAAGTAGTTAGAAGCCCAGAAAATTTCAGACACAATTTAAATGAAACCTTTTTTCAGAAACATATCAAGAGAAGAACATCTATACTGATATATTTAGTCACTTCCCTTGTGCTATACAAAATGTCAAAAACCAAGATAAAAGATTACTCGTTGATACTTTATTTAATGTGATTGATTTAAATTAATTTTAATTTATGATTAACTCCGTTATAAAGGTAACATTAACGAAACAAGGTTATTTTGAACCTATTATTGCTATCCTTGCCAACAGAAATTATATGGTGCTTTTAAACCCTTAACATAAACAACATATTTATCTTGTAAAGACTTGCTCCTTTTTTAAAGAAGTTGCCCTTAACAAGGCTTAAATGCTACTGACATTTTGAGAGCTATGAAAAAAGCATAGAAAAGACAGGTTAATTAAGTGAAAGATTAAGCTAACAGGAAATTGTTGATAATAACCTTGAAGCGGTTATAGTCAACAGGGAAGCACGAGGAAGAAAGAGAATACCAGAGAGTGGCAGTGCGAGGAAATAAATTCATGGCATAAGTGGAAGTCTTGCACTTAGGTACCTCGACAGCGAATGGAGGAAGCTTCATGGAGGAACGAGTAGTACGTTGTACAGACTTTAATTTCTTTTATTTGCTTTGGAGTTTTAAGTGCACTATCACGTATTCCTATTGTTCCTTTTGCCTACAAATCGTTTAGGTTTGTGGGGGGGTTTGTGGGGAGGGGGCGAATGGTGTGAAAAGTTTTTTGTTTCTTTCTACTATTGCCATTCGTTTGGTTGTTGTTTGTCGGTGTTCTATGATGGTGAAAATATACTTACGAACATATGTAAATACATTTTCATCTCCTACTCCGCTTGTCTTACTGTATCAATTTCAACTACCATAGTCTTCTTCACAATATAGATCACAAATTGTTTGCGTATATTAACCATGCCGGGAATTTAAGCTTCCTTGCAAATTGAAAAAAGTCATTTTCTCGTGTAATTGATAAAAGTATCTATAACAAACTTTGCAGTCCATTTAGTTTGCAGATAAAGCATTTTTGTCATTTCTATCGAAACACGAAAGTATTGACAGACGATTGTTCGCCATAAGTCAAGTAATTCAAAACATGCAATGTCGAAGAGAAGAATTCAAACGAGAGGCCACATTGCCGAATATGCAAGTTAAAAAGTGCTAGCCATATCTGTTTTGATATTTATAAATGTGTGAAAATCAATACTAACGAGTAACTGCCCTAGTTGTCAAGTCAGTGCATGTTTGCTATGTGTATATAGTATATTCGGGAGGTGAGTTAGCTCAGTCAGTAGAGAGCTGGTCTAGCAAGTAGAGGGGTGATGTTTCGAGCTTCATTTCGGCCAGCAATCAGAAAACTCCTAACGCGAACCCAGCAGGAAAATGGGAACCTGGCATCAGCTGGGGAAGAATAAAGGCGGAGAGAAAAGGAACTTGCCATCCTGACTCACGATGCCGTGGCTCAAGACATGTGATTCTCTACTACATGACAGATCCCTTATAGTATGTTCATATATGATCGAAATGCCAGTTAGTTGATACTGCCGGTGATGACATAGGTTCCCTGAGTATTGTCGCTTAGTTTTCTTGTCGGTCCAGTCCCTTGTGGTAGCCTCTTAGGCAAAGGCCCCTTACCAGTGTTGGTTCCCATCACTGATCTCTACAAAAAACTGAATCGAACTTCCAATTGTTTCAAACAGCGAAAAAGTGTAGTCACGAGTACTGGCCCCCATTAGTCACAATAGTTCGGGAAGGTCTGCCATGTCATGTAACATTGTTTATAAGCTTTTTTGTTGGGGACTGAAATGTCGTCCAGTGGCTGAAGTGTTATAAAATTCTAGAGTTTTAGGGTACATACTATTCCTAGAATCCCTTTGTGAAAGTAGATAATAGTGCCCTAACCTTAACTCTGATTTGATTCTAGAATAGTAGATGTATGTTAAAAAATTCGTCTAGGATTTGTAGAAAGATTCTAGGACAGTACATCTCTAACTTTCTAGCATTTTACGCGTCTCCCATCGAATGACCTCACTTTGAGGCGGAAGATACTCGATCCAGTGTTTTTAGATATCAATGGTCCATACTTTGAAACCTCCCCAAAGTAAACAGTGAAACACCAAACTGGCTAACTAATAAATAGAATATGGTTAAGGAAACGGAGAAGTCTATCGTGCCAGTCACCCTGGATTTAAATGCTTATCCATAGACGTAGTTCCCATTGTCACATACCTATCCTTTGGTAGTTTAACTGCAATAAAACGTCGCTAGGTAAGCAAGAGAATATAACCGGAATCAGCTGTACAAACGATTGTCTAGTACAGGATAGTAACCATATGCACAATAAAATCTACTTCCGATTACTTGTAAAGTGATATCTCCTCAGCGCCCACGAGCACCGGAAATGTTGTTCTGAAAGAAGAGGGTTTGCAGAAGTTTTCACGGAAAAACAATGTGGCTTATTATGGCAATCACAATATTCACTTGCTCATTGTATTATTGTATGCATGGATTGAATGGAGACACACGCAATAAATTGACACAGCCGATGAGTTCACACAAAAGACCATGTTGTTGTCAGGGCCTTCCTTGTGAAACATGAGGATTCGCAAGGATGACATCATCATAAATTCCGTATATGGTGATTTAGGAAATCAGGGGAACCGCTTTAGAACTGACGAAACCGTTGGCTTACTTTTAAGCCAAACACCTTACACTAAATGCTTATCTGAACACAAGAAAGAGACGTCCAAATCCTACGCTCTTTTGAATTGTTTGTATTCCTTGTAAATGTTAACTGATCTGCTTCTATTTTTTTGGCAACTAATCACGGAAACAAGGTCACAAGAGAATTAAAGATATGACATTACAAATGACATGTAGGAAAGAGGAACGTCATTCGCTGACAAATGCGAAAGCGTGACTTTTTGTTTATCAGAATCAATCGACACCATTAAATGTGGTACGGGGACAATACAGGAACTTGCCCCACTCCCCCTTTTTTTCTTAAAAAGTCCGATACTACGATTCATCAGAATCCTCAATAAAAGATGAGTAATCACAAACATTATCCAGTTAAAACAATCATCGAATGTACTAGTTTTTTTCTTATGAACTGTTCTAAAATATAAAATATACTGCATAGTTATGTGCTGAAATGTAAAATTTTTCGTCCTCGTGTATAATCTAACAGAACAGTATTATCAGTTTGTGGACAGAGTTGGGGGTAATCACGGTTGCAATTTTTAAGACTCTCAGCTTTCGTAACGAAGAGTGTGTTCTCTGTCACTCCCCCGCGTTTGTTATGGCTGCCAAGCCCATTAGGAAAGACAGAGGCCTAGAAAGTAGAAGGAGCGAAGCATTTGTACTCGGCATTTTCCGGAGTTACCTTACCCCAAGATACATTGTTCTTAGGATATGTGAGCATCATAACTCCTAAAACAATTGCTCGAGGGTGTCGTTGATTAACCCTGCCTGCACCATAGATGTTACAACTTACATTTTATAGAATCTGTGTCTGCACTAGGTTATTTTAACATTCCTAGGACTTTGCTACTAAACCTGCGGCTATATCTATTCTGATAATTCTGTTAATATCAGTTACTTAGATGTGAAAACTTGGTAGTTATGTTGTTTCATCTTTTAGCTAAAGGAAAATAGGTTTATTTTTGAAATTAGAGGCGATGACATCATACGACGGCCGGAAATTGACGAGCACCTAAGCACTGTTTGGAAATTCACTGTTGGAATATAATTTTCTGACAAAAAGTAAAATAAGCCTACCTTTTATAATTTAATAGAAACCGTAGAATTAAGTGTTGACAGGGGCTATTTTACATATACTTTACCTGATTTGTGAAAAAAACAGCCTGGGTTTATTTTTTTCGTTTTTATCCGTAGACAATTTGTGTTTATTGTGTATTTTATAGAGGGGGTAAACTTGACAGCATCATTAGCAGACTTTGGGAAATCTGTTCGAATTACATGTGAATAACTTGAGGAACAGTATCAAGTGTGAAAAAATTGGGCAAGTCCTTCATGAAATATCAAGAATATATAAAGCCTCGGGACTAATAGCCCCATTCCCCTCCTGGGTGGGGCTAAATCCCAAAACCGAGGGGTAAATCACTCCTTGATTTGATGTACGAGAGTTGAGAGTTGAAGGAATCACAAGGAGGCACTGAGAGTTACTAAGTGCTAAAGTGAGCTAGAGGGATTTAATGAGAGTTATTATTATTATTAATAATAGGAGTTATTCATAACTTGTACGAGAGTTTTTCTGAGTGAACTAACGTACCACAGCTTTCACTTTGATAATACGTTTTCAGGACAGACATGTTACTATTATCTTCTTGCAGGACAAAAATTCCAATGATTTCTCCTATCCCACTTCCTGCACAAATTTTGCCTTTGTTACAATAACACTTCACTTCGATATTCAATGTCACAGGGTAAAATCTTTCCTTTTCACTACATCTAGAACATTGTGGCTGTGGTGGTCTCGAAGGAATAACCTCATGCTCCTCTCAGCACTCGCAAAACGTGAATACCTTACATTCATCTTCTCAAGCCATCCACAACTTTCTTAATTTTTAGAATATGCCTTTACAAAGTAGCAAACTTCTTGAATCACTCATCTTTCCTGAGCATTACCCTGTAAATATGAATACTGTCATGGTACACACTGCGATGGAATCGTCGCTAGCAGAAATGTTACTGCTATTTGGAAATTTTACATTTGCTGCTAACTTCAGACCAGATTATGCATCGCAATTCTAGAATTTATCTTGGTGCAAATATTTGAAAAGTCAAAAGCCATTCAGCCGAAATATCAGTATGGTGGAGATTAGGAATTTTTCATCGTAATTTATTGATCAATGAAAGGGTGTACCTCACGGCTCAAGTTTATAAAAATACAAGGATATTTTGAAATATATTATAGATTTTATAAGAAAGCTTTTAAGTTTGAAATTTGAGCAAATCTCTCAACATTTGGACAATATTCGCCATGCCCCAGATTATTGGTGAAATGTAGAGGATTGGGGTACCCTCAAAACCTCTACTAGGTTATGTCGCTTAAAGTTGTACCTCCCCGGATGCTGCACAACACAAAATTCCAAGTCAAGGCGTGCACGTGTAATGGCTTTTAATTTTGTTACTTTACTTTGTCTCCCTGTTATAATGCAGATTCAAAATAAAATCCAATGAATTAAAGGTATTTAGATGATAGTAGCAGGTATGCATGTTACAACTTAAAGCTCAAACCCAATTTGTATAAAATGTATACTAGTACAGATTCTGTATTAGTCCCTGCGAAAGACGAGGATCCTTGCCATTATGCCATGTAGTAATACTGTGATGACTCATAGTTTTCATTAGTATTGTAGCATAGAAAATATTATAGAAATGTAAATTAATTGCTCTTAACGTCATTTCTTAATCATTGTTCCTTTTTCTTTGTAAAATATATTATCTTTCTTGTATATCATCAGTTGCTACACACATTCTACATGACTTTAACTTAAGGCTGTTCGTAGTGATTTTTGTCGTGTGACTTAGGCTACTACCTGTATTTAACAGCTCGTGCTGCCATTGCTGCCGCGAAGTCACAATTATAGGAGAATACTATGAGAGTAGAGAATCCTTACTATGAATCACCATACCTTTTCCTAACAGTAGGAGACGAAGGGTAGACGATAAATGATTGACTCCTTTACAGGAACGTAGGAACCGCGGACACTGGGGGCACGTGCCCCCCCCCCAAGACTTTGCAATAACCGTAAACCACCCTTTTATCCACTCTTAAATCAGTAGTAAAGTGTTCTGTAAGTGAAAAAGTGCCATTTGACTGTTTTGCCCCCTTAAGTTTCAGGTGCTTCCTACGTCCCTGCTCCTTTTTCAGAGTTTATTCACAAGCTGCTTTAGATAAGCGTATGTTAACAGGATGCTAAAAAGATTGCACGTTAACCAAATGACTTGAATGCCCTTTTATCTTAATGTCGTCCTATGGCGTAACAAGCATTAGGCACAGAGGCATGTGCCTCGTTACGTCAATGACTGTCTGCAATGGACATTCTCATATTGGTCTACGACTTCATAAAACATTAATTTCAAACATACTAAACAAGTGATGTACCTCACCAGGCAGCACCAGGAGAGATGCCGCCAGCCCTCATACAGATAGGTGATTTATTTTGCGTCACTTCCTGCAAAAGGCCGTCATCGTATTGGACAGAGGACAAGATAGAGCCGTCTATTCTGATATTATTAAGGCGACATCCTGGAAGTGGCCCCGACATGTTTTTGTTTCTCAATGATATTTAACTTGACACCTGTTACATCGACAGATATTGTCAGTTGATGAGCATTATCTGGCCAAACTGATGACATTGCTTCTGAGATAACCACTTTGCGGGAGAACTTAAAAGTCTGTTTGCAATGGTATGACTCTTTGTCGATATTTGATAATTCGATGAACGTGCGATTTAGTGTATGCCCGAAAATTGAAAATAAGTACCAGCATTAAGTAAGAAAGTGTCCATCTTTACCAAATGATATGCTATTTTCTGCCATGGCAATCAAAAGTTGATTCCGTGATGCATATTTGCAGGAAAAGTTGTAAACTCGAATCCTGTTCTCACTGAACTTCCACTGAATCCCTACTGAATCAGACACTAATAATAACAGATCCACTAAACGTATGTGTTCCAATAATAACTTTTGACATAATTTCAACACCCACTACCCGGGAGATAAGACAAAATATCAAGAATGGAGCGCAAAATCCTGTAAAAGAAGATTGTCGCCAAGGTACTAAA
Source organism: Carybdea cf. marsupialis auct. non (Linnaeus, 1758) (assembly GCA_010016065.2). NCBI lineage: Eukaryota > Metazoa > Cnidaria > Cubozoa > Carybdeida > Carybdeidae > Carybdea > Carybdea cf. marsupialis auct. non (Linnaeus, 1758). The sequence continues at coordinate 581 of JAAAKL020013972.1, read as the reverse complement.
ATGAGTCCCAATTTTAGTAAACTCAAGTCATTTCATGTCTGCGGATCTCTGAATATATAAAATAAACATGAGGAATGTCATCAGGTCTTCACATAGTTATAGCAAGGAAATACAGGAATTTATTTATGGATTCCATTACTCCAAGATCCTCAAAGGAATATTTTATGACGGTGAGAGTAGACTGGAATACGCACATATTGGAAGATTCATAATAGCACTTACTCGAAAAAATGTCACGTTTCATCAGTTTAATTAAGAAAAGAAAGAAACTGGAAGTTCTCTTGATCTAACTTACCTAAGACGTAGACTAACATCTCATGATCTACTTGTATATGTGATGATCTACTTGTATATGTAATAATCTACTTGTATCTGTAATGATCTACTTGAATGTATTATGATCTACTTGTATATCTAATGATCTACTTGTATATCTAATGATCTACTTGTATATATAATGATCTACTTGTATATGTAATAATTGACTTGTAAATGTAATAATCTACTTGCATGTCTTATGATCTACTTGTATATCTAATGATCTATTTGTATATCTAATGATCTACTTTTATATCTAATGA
>JAAAKL020013971.1:0-12192 GCA_010016065.2 Carybdea cf. marsupialis auct. non (Linnaeus, 1758) | reverse complement strand
AACTCTAGAAAACGTATTGTGTTCATCGTGTCCAGTTGAATGATATAGCACTAACTTTTAAAGTTTGAAACAAACAAGTTTTTTTGTCCGTCCATACAATAGTTTAGTTTGTGACGAGTTATGTAAGTGTGAGGGCGGGGGATTTTATGAAGCTTGAACTTTATCAAACGGTAGACTACCTAACGTCTGTAAAAGGAGGTGAAATTTCCATACAAGACACTTCTTTCTGGAACTTATTGTAAGTTTACAGAGTTTATAGAGAAACTAATCTTTACATCAACTTGATATTAGCTAAATGGAAAAAGTCCTTATAGCATGGAAACAGTACTATGCAAAAGGGTACAGCTTTTAACTATAAAAAAAGGGGAAAAAAACAGAACTGGCGTTTAAAGGGTAAGGATGAGTTTCCCCCAGAACGTTTAAGTTCATCCCCTACACTTCAGGTTCCCTTATGATCATGATGGTTTACCGCTAGACTACTAGCGTGCAAGATGAGATTAGGCTTGCAAAAAACCCATCTTTTTCTGTTGGAAAGGAGAAGGCAATTTCAAAAAAAAAATACATTTGTAGCTACAACAACTGTTTTTTTCGATTTTTTAAAATATATCATTGAAAGGGGGTGAGCCCCCAAAAGCTTCAGTAGCAACACTTTCTATCTTAGTAAACAAACATGCGAAAACACAATAGACTGCAAGACCCTTTTTGAGGTACGCAGACCAGTGATTTCAATCTATTATCGGTTTCAGATGTAAATTGTTGGTCATGTCGATTTTACGGCAGTATATGCAACTCTATAATACTGTGATTTTACGCATTGCCGCTAAGGATCACCGCACAACACGCCAGAGGTCAGTAAAACAGATCAAAGTTCAAAGTGATTCACCCTTTGAAAATACAGTGCTATATGCTAAAATATTATCATAGGCAAGTATAAAGTTTATGAAGCACCTAAAAATGATAAACTCTCTCTAATGCTTTGTGCCAATTTGTTGCTTACTTTGGTGCTTAAGTGATGTTTATCGTATATATAGAAATATCTTAGAAATATATTCTCTCACAAACAACCCACCGATATTTTGAATTTAGAGATGAGGAATTGAAAAGTTTCACGTCTATATTGCAAAGGAAAAAGTGCCATTTTGCACTCCCATCGCAAGTGAATGGGGACTGTGCCCATATGCGTTGGATTTGTTACTGGAACATAGAGCGTTTTAAGACCTAATACCTTCCTGGCTTCATCAATGACCCTCTGGAACTGAAGGCAAGGAATTTATCCACTAGATCACGGTGGCTCTTAATAAAGAAAAACAGTAATAAGCTCTTTTTATTAACGGCAATGAAAACGACATGTTCACCAAGAAGAAATCTTAGAGGAACCACAGATTTTATCATGACTTTCTTTTATTCATCTAGATAACTGTGGATGTATAATAAATCATCTGAAGAATTCGCTGAGTATTCAAGACACGTAAATCGAGCCAACGTGGTATAGCGGTTAAGGAATTGGACTCACATGCCAGTGATTGTGGGTTCGAATCCCCCCTAGAGCGATATAAAGACTATCGTTTGGGGAGGGCAACATAATACCACCCCTGTAAATGTGCTCTTTCCCAGAACATTCCTCACGGCTTGGCAATAGGCTACGCTCGAAATCGAGTATGCCACCAGAAAATATATCAAATTGTAAAGATTTTAGGGAGTCCTTGTCATGATGCTTTCACCTGATTTGAAAATAATCGGGGTTACGTATTTGAGGTACTCCGATGATATTTTGTACCTTGGAATCAGTTGCGTATCCAAAAAGTCACAAGTGGCCTCCCTCTATTAGGCTGCAGCTTAGCATGAAAGAAATATACATGCACACAACGTTGTCCAGGAGAACATTCTGAAGGGTGAAGTACACTCTAATACAGTAGGTGATGATGGGATAAATGTCTTGTTAGGCTGTGGATGATTGCTTGCCAGCTGAAAAACATTGATGCACCAATGTCTGTCAAGTCTCTAACAAAATAAGTAAACAACATCTAATGAGTCCGCCGTGTTATGTTTAAAGGGTGGGAGGGTGTAAAAACTCCCTTATAATCCCATGAAAGTACCTACTGTCTAGACACGGTGATCTTTACTTAAATCAAACAAACTCTCAACGTCATTAGTCCTAAACACAAAAAATATATTTCGGTCTCAAACAATTCGTAGATTTCACTCGATTTGTTTCAACAAAAAATAAAGTGCAACAGTTCATGCTGCTTTTATATTTTCGTCTTCGATACTAAAATAGTGTACTACTGAAATATTGTATCAACTATAAATAATAGAACTGACGCAAACACTATAACACATGGTGCAAACCTCTAAAAGATAAATTTAAGAATATCTTTCAACGAAAGAATATTAGTGACGGCTCTTCATTATTCTTAAAATCTACTACAGTATAAACTGCCATAACCATAAAATATTTATTGGAGGCGAGAGGTGGGGGGCTAAACCGATTTTCAACCAAATGATATCAAGACACAAACTCTGTCAAAATTTTTCAATCACCTCGTGAGTTATTGGAGGCTATAGTCGTTAACTCTCAGTCGAAGCCTTTGCGTCGATACCCAAGTCTGCGAAATTGCGACGTGCGCCGACAGGTAGTGCGGTCACAACTGTTAGACACAAGGGTTTTTAACATTCTACAGGATGTACAAGGGTTTTTAAGATCCATGATTCTTATAAAAAGGGAATGAATAGAAAATTGGAGTAAATGAAACTCGGGAATGGTTAGATAGGCTTGCGAAGCAGAGGTGACTGTTGTGGCCTTTTTCCGGTTTTGATAAAGCCAGGACATGTGGGATGCTAAGAGGTGGGCTAAGGGGCTATGGCTCTCTCAGTACTTTTTAAAACTATGCATTTATGAAATGTGACATTTGCAATAATACACGTAGGAGTTTCCGAAGTGGTCAATAGCAGAAGATTTGAAATATCAGTTTGTGGAGATAGAAAAATGTTATTGCTGAGAACGCCTGTTTATGCTATTTACTGACAACGATTACATGCTACCATTCTGCAATCACAGGTTTCTTTTCTTTTTCAAAATTTGACTAATTAAAATCTGTCTGATACCTTCATATGGCTCAAATATGCGGCCCAGATATAATCATTACGAGTTCAAGAAGAAATGCAAGCAACCCAGAAAAAAAATTCGGTGAAAACGGAAAAGCACCGCTAATATAACTTTTTTTAACTGAATGAGAAGAATTTAACGTAGCTGTAACTCAGAATTGTGGCCTTTTGACCTGCATAACATCCTGGGCAAATTTTGTTTACTCTGATATGATAAGCTCTTGTAAACATGGGAGGATTAATCGTTCTGAAGTAACCGTTAGCTGTCATCAACACTATTGTTTATCCCATGATAAAGTCCGCTATGGTGAAATTTTCACTATCACGTCCGTATTGGCGTACTCATAGCGTTACATTTGTGAAAAGTGAATGTTGCAATAAGGTGTCAGACACCGTATTTCATGCCCACGCAAGCCTGCCCAGAAGATACCAACATAAGTTGTTGGTTGCACCGGTGGCGAAAATGCAGTTTAACGAAGATTGGTCCTGATCGGGTTATTAAATAGTGGTCAAAAGAAACCGTTTTCTAAAACTTCGACATATGATGAGCACCACTTCCGTCCAAACCCCACCATGTGAATAGAAAGGCTATAATGCCTGCACCTCACTGAAGTGACCATTACGGAGAAAAGGTCTCGTCTGACCTTTTTATTACTGCCCCTGCCATCCTTAAAGCATAAGAGCGCCTCGCCTTCTTCAAATTTTGGCATAGAATCCCATTTGTTTCCAGTTCGTCTTTTTTAGATACTGTATATATTCTTGTATTAACAAACTGCAGGTTATTTTTAATCACTTTCAAATAATTTACATTATTAAACGGACAGAGTTGGTCTCCTCTCCTTGAACTGAGGGATAGACCCATAACTCTCGTAGTCTTTCATTTTGCACTTCACTGTTTTTAAAAGAGATCGTCAAGAAATCGCACCGTACGTTTAGATGTACAATTTTCTCGAACTCCTCCTCATTATTTCATAATTGTATGGCCTCCTAGTCACTAATAAGTTACTTTTCACTCATAATAGGCTGGGGAACCATACAAGTATTATGTCCATGGATATTACAATCTTCAGAATTCCCCCTTTTCCTGGTCATCAAATAGAACTAGAGTTTACATTCTTCGTGTCGACGTCATAAAAGCACAAACACTACTCCGCCCCCCCCCCCCTTCCCACTTCTCATAGATAAATTTGAAATAGCCTATCAACAGTAAATACATATGTATTTGATCCCCTCTCCCCCAACTTGTCAAAACATGTTATGGGCCTTATTGATGTTGTGGAATTTCTCAAGCCTGGGCTCTGTCTCCTTTCCTAGAAATTCCCTTCCACAAAAGCCCCTTTACATTTTCAAATGTGTTTAACCTTCCTACATTATATCAAATTAATCTCACTTATCAATGAAGCACTGAATGCTAAGTATTTTTTTAAAAAAGTTCTACTCTTGTTGTCCGGGGGAATCGAAGTAACCATTGATCATGGGATCATTGTGTAGTTCACAGGAAAATAATACTTTTGTGAGGCAAATCAATTTGTTTTAAAGAAAAAACGACAATGAGAGGGTATCTTCCTTCTTATTATTTAACTTGCTTATACTGCATGTTGGCAATAAAAACTCTTGCATAATAAAAGAGGGGTGAGAAGAACTCCTTAGAAATCTCGTACTCTTTTATTGGCATTTCAATACCCACCAGTAATCCTGCTATCTTGTTCGAAATCTCTTCTGGTTGGTATTTTACCCCTCGATTGTGATAAAAAAATGGTACATTCGTAGATTGAACCGTTGTGAAAGGGAGCTGAAAATACGTTATGGAAGCGGCGGCCCACATGTTCCCAGAACTTAGAAATGAAAGAGCAGGCCACAGAATTCACTGTCCTGTGTATTCCTAATGATCGACGCGTCATTGACGCGACGAGAAATAAAAATTTAAGATTTTGACAAATCCTGTCAAAATGGGCCAAGTTCTTGAGAGCAGCTGCCCCGGCAATTTTCGAGGCTCCTAGTGCTGTCATTCACAGATGACTTCCCCCGTCAATAAACCGTGAAATTGTTCTAGCACACTAAAGGGGGTGTGAAGAAGGCGTTTCTCATAAGACATTCCGAAGAAACCGGCCAAGTACCGGCTCGAGTAAGTAAGGAACTCGTTTTATCAACTACAGATGTGCTTGTTTTCTCATAAAAAGATTTTCATCAAAAAGGCAACCTTTGCATTAATACGATTTCGGGTAAGGATTGTATCGGTCTGACATAAATACTTTATTGGCAGCCTTCATTTGAATCACAGGATAGTAAAGCATGTGCTTCGATTTTGAGATCGGAGTTTATAGACTGTTCACCAAAACAATGTTCCTATGTACTCATGTGCTTTCATCATTTTAACGTAAACTTATCTCTGTTGTAAATCTGTCTGTGAATCTGACTCACCAGCTGTCTGTGTCAGCTCCCGTGCACCATCGATGTTAACAGGCTTGACGGTTGACTGGTCTACAAAGGGCTGGCTGATGTTGTTTTGTGATGATTGAGCGCGAGAATGATTGCCTCATTCAGTGCAAGAGAACCGGGATTTCCCCTTTGCCAAATGGACAGCGCCAACGTGTCAACAAGTGCGAACTCGCCCGATGCTGGGCGATTGTGATTGGTTAACGATCAAGTTATTTTTAACAAACGACGTAATCTGCTGTATAAAACTTGAATGGGCCCAGATAAAGCTGAGGTTTGCTGGAAAATACTGCAGTTGGTTAGACGTAGCGTTATAAGAAGGTTGCTCCGGCACGTGTATGAATCAGATCGATTTTATGTTTGTAGCAAGTCGAAGTTAATTCGCCGATATTAAACAAAATTATGGATGCTCATGATGCACAGAACGTTCCAGTTTTTAATCAAGTGGATATCAATCAGATACTAGCATCGGAGGGTATTACTGCAGCAGATGATGAATTTATAAATCAGTATCTTGATGAGGAATTCGCTGAGGATTGCGAGCAAGAGGAAAAACAGAAGTCAATGTCTTTATATGCAAACGATTTTCATGTAGTTCAGGAGGTTGAAGGCACAGATTTCTCCATGCCACCCACACCTGTTGAGCCTGATAGCCCGGCAGAAAGTAAAGAGTTATTGTCCCCAACAATAAACAACCTCCAGTTTTTAGAACAGTTAATTCAATGTAATGATATCATAATCAAGGAACCACATTCCCCAGAGGACTCGTCTTACCACCACCCTTCGAGCCCAGATGGTTCTGTTGAAGGTGAATCATTCGAGGAGGAAACTTACGAAAATGTGCACGACGACTCCACATCGGTCTGCGAGCTGCACCTGGATGAGCCCTCAAAGCGCATATCGGATCGCGACTTAGTTACGTTATCCGTTAGAGACCTTAATAGGAGGCTTAAACTCTTGACTCCAGCGGATGCTAAACAACTTAAGCAACGCAGACGACTTCTGAAGAATCGTGGCTATGCACAGACATGCAGATCAAGACGTATACAGGAATACAAGAGCCTAAATTGCGAAAATCGATCACTGCAGGAAACGATTAAAGATCTTCAGAATGAGCTTGTACGAGTCTCCAGAGAACGCGACGAATACAAGGAAAAATGTGAATTATACGGAATTTTATAGACATTAAAATCAAATATTGAAATGTAAGTTGCCTTTCAGACAGTTATGTTGCGTGTGCATCTATATCTTATCCAAGGTACTTGTATATAGTTGTGTATTAAAATGGGAAAATATTTATGATAGATTTCTATAAGACTAGGTGTATGCCGGTAACTTCTGATCTGATCGCAAGACTGTTTTAAGCCTCGTCAGATGCTCACATTGTACTTGGTGTAGTAAGAGTCAGTTTTTCTCGGGGATTGCAAGCCAGAGCTCAAGAGAAACAGGTGACGAGATTTTATGGTCAATGTGATGTTACTTTATTTGCCGGACTAGTCTTTGTTGGACACGAGTCACTCGAAGCTAATGTTTATGTATCCTACTTATTTAGCGATGTAACCTAAGACGGTTATTTCCCATTTAGACTCGTATTGCGATACATCAGATGTAATTTTTGTAAATAGATAAATATTAGCACTTTTATTTGTTGAGAAATATTTTCAAAATAGAACGATAAAAAAAGAGAGAGAACACATGTGTCAAAACGTATTTACAACGATCTCGTGATTATTGTTGTTATGTCCTGGGTTTTCCCCGTTTGCTCAGTGTTTGTGGTGCAATAATTGAAAGCGAGGTTGTTTGAGTCATGAGATCCTATTGTTTTGTTGGTCACTGGTTTGCTAAGTTGTAAAATGGCAACTGGACCGCGGATAGAAACACCTAGTCAAGGTAGAAAGGATTTTCAGTAAAGTTTTGGGCGTATTGCTGATGGCAGTTGACAGCTGTCACAATTGCGCCCCATGAGAAATTTTTTGCAGTACTGTTAACGTTAATCAGGTGCAATTTTGGTTGAGGGTGCATCTCGATCAGTACGCAAATCTGTCATAATTTAAAGCGCAAAATTTAAATCGTACCACCCAAGTAAAGTAATTTTGTACTTGCACAAGACTAGATAGTACACTCGAGTCGACTTAAGGCGGTATTCAGGAGTTAATACTATTGCAAAAGGATGTAGTTGCAGAGTGGATAAAAGCCCGTTATTGTAACAGTTGATTAAGTCGGTTGATGAAACAGGCTTGTTGAGGAACAGGGGTGGGACTGAAGCTAAGGCAGTCGTACAATTTAAAGCTAACTGAGCTAGCCATCCCTTACGATCTCGATTCATCATATTTGCATTAAGTAGGGCACGCGCTTGCTTTTCCTCCATGACAAAGTTTCGCACACCTTTATAAGTAGTCTAAGGCAGTCGAGGAGTCTTTCCGATTCGACACCCCCTTCCTTACATACTTCTTAGAATTGACTCGTTTCAAAAGAACTACATTTCATGCTAATCGAACGATATTTGCTAAAGTTATTGACATTTTACAAGTCGTTTGTCTAACATTTGAAACGGTGGTATTGTCACTGAAGCCGGGGCCGCGTGAACTTTCCTTAACAGTAGCAGAAGGTGGGTTCAGAATACCTTTCCCCTTAGTATAGTGGCTTGAGCAGTAAGACTTTACATCTGCTACACCAGTCGGGCTCTTTTACACCTATTTCTGTGCTATGTAATCTTTAGAGAACTTGCGGGAAATTGCACATAAAGCAGATCAGATGCTACATTCATTGTCCTGAATATGAAATACATGGTTTGCCATTGCCACCGGACCGAAGGTCAGTTAGCTTGCAATCAAGATAACTTGTGTACAAGCACGAATTGTCTGCGTTGTTCCACCATACCCCCTTTTAAAAATACTTTTGCGAACATCGAATACAGCCCTTAAGCACTCAGTTGACTTAACACTCGTTAGTGGGAAAGGAAGGGAGGTGATTTAACACTGTTCATCGAGTAGGCATGCCATAAAACGATTGCCTTACTTCTCCACAGGAAGACCTATCACGCACATTTTCTTCACCAGATATTTCGCGAGGGAAATCAGAAACGTGCGTCAAGTTAGGTGATCCTCATGAATGTACCCACGTAATCATCCTTGGTGTGGAGGGGGAACGCTTGAACCGATTGCAAATTGGGTGTAGTATCTCAAAAAAAACCCGTTGCTGAAATTAAAAAGACTGTAGTTTTATCTGGGAAGCATGCTCCTTATACTTCAAGCCGCCACTGCCATTCGTAATTCACCGTTCAAGTGTTTCTTACGATGAGAAGTACGACCATAGATAAAAGAACCTGCACACTAACCGGGAACCATAGGTAGAATCCTATCCTCGCACGTTGAAATAATTTCTATGATTTTTTGCTACGTGCGACTTTCTTTGGTAGCAGTTGAAGCTTTGGTTTAAGCTTTAGTTATCTCATTTAACATTTTTAGCCTTGTACGGTGTATTGTGTAAGAGTAACTTGATTGCTATATTATCTGTAGACTACAGAATTTAAAAAAATTGGAGTAAAAACAATAACAAGCTGTTTTCTCCTTGCTGTGAAACACTGTGTAATAATTTCTTCCCATTAGTTTCAGTATTGCTTCGCAAGTAGTACTAACTAGCATAACGGTACACAATGCAGGAGTGGGAGCTAAAGAAGATTTTAAAGATACAGATGTTGGGTGGTTGGGGGACGTTGCCTAAAAGAAGGGGGGATCACTGTATGTGCATTGGAAGTCAGCTCTTTTCGGTTTCGTTTAAGAGGAGGGAGGATGGTATGAATAAGAGTGGGCAGTCCTTTTTCTGATAATCTGAGGTCGATGCCATGGGACATTAGTTTACATACCCTCAGAAGGAGGGTGGGGTGGTCAACAAGCAAAAGCCCACTCGTTGCTTTTACAATGCCACTATATTGCATGGCTTAAAAACATGGGCCGGGAAACGTGTCCCCCCACTTCTGGCCACAATGTTGTTACGGTTCAATCTGCCAAATATATTTTTTTCGTTCAGACAGTGCCGGGTACCCCCGCCTCCCACCCTGGGTATTGTTGCTGCGGTCCTGTCTTGCTTCCAAGTGACGTGCATGAAACACGGGAATCTTTAAGTCTTTTCCGAAAACATGCCAATGTACGGCGAAGCCAATTACTGGAGCTAATATAACAATGTACCTGATACCAAGTATAAAGTTTCCATATTGCTGGACGTTAGGTAAGGAGGATTCCGCAAATAGATTGTGTTCTCCTGCTGAAACATAAACCCTCATATATAATTGCTGACCAAGAATCGCATATGGTCCAAGTTCTCTTCTGCACAATCATGTGCTGCACAAGATGTTATCAATCTGATGCTGAGATTCGTTTCTTAATTCAGCTATGAACCCATCCGTCGTAAAATCAGATGTGTCTTGTGTGTGGAAGACTAGCATAACCAAATTACACTTTCTATCGTGATCCATTTATTTTCTTAGGCCTATGTCTGGCGATTGATACTGTAAGAATTAGTTAGTGGCGGCTGACTAAATTTGTTGAATTCTTCAATTGATCTTTTCAGCAAAGGCAGTAGTAGTGCATATGCTTAAATCTTTTTATTATAATTTGTGGGTGAGAGTAAATATGGGGGCTTGTCCCCTGTTAGCTCATATGGCTGTTTCACATCTTCGTACCAGTGTAATTTGCATTGTCCTCCCCTTTCACACTTTTTTGTGAAATATATGTGCTTGATGAAAAAATAAAGGGAAGCAGAAGACAATATTTACGCATTAATTGCATCTGTGAGTACCGCAGTTTAGAGTTACATGAGCCACTCTGCAGAAGTTTGTTTCCTCGCTGACTAAATTTGTTGTATTCTGCAAGAAAAAATGTTGTCAGAAAGGCAGCAGTTGAGCCTATGCTATGATTTTGAAGTGAGTGGTTTGCACTCGCGTAAAAAGGAAAGCTGCTGCTTCGTTCTGCTCCCCACCCCTTTCTACGATCAGGAACACCCTGGGGTAGCGATTTCAGCTCTCTTCTATTGCATAGAACAACAAATATCAGATTTCAGAATTTCTCTCTGCTTGTTTCGTGGAAATTGATAACGGGGTTTGACAAAATCCTACCGTCGCTAACCTGCTGAAAGTCCTAGTTTATGTGTCGATTCAGCACTTTTTCTTTGCATCATCATATGGATATTTTTATTCCTTTCAAATTTCTCACGTTAGCTTTCTGTAGCCGGTGAAAAACGGCGGGAAATGCTACAGCAGTCTTCCCACAGAAGACAGGAGATAGGGAGCCGATGTCTGATAAAATGCAAGGGGAACTCCCACTTCACTTGTTCTTGGAGGACAAAGCTGGGGCATGAGTCGCTCTGTTGTGGTTTGATAATAATTTTAGTTCCATGCTTCATCATATGACAAGCAAGTGCTTTTCTCAACAAATTTCCGCTTTCTCGTACTAGGCAAAGGATTTGTTTGAATAGTGAGATGATATCATAGTAATATGCCTCGATTCCGTGTACAAATCTAGCATGGCGTGTGTTGGTGTTTGGCTGTTGATTTGGTTCGCTGCCGATTTATAACCAGGAGATTGCGCAATGCTGTATCAGGCTTGCGGATGGCACGCAAAACAGCCGTAAATAGGGGGGCAAGCTGTTAAGAGCCGCAACATTAAGATGAAACGAAAGTTTGTACGTCGCAGCAGTCGTGGTAAAATTCTTAAGTTGCCCGTACTGGGGTAGAAAGGCTAGAAGGGCCTTGTCTCCATATCTTTCGAAGTATTTCTTGAACTACTTCGGAAATCGGGGTAGGGGACGCCATAAACGTTTAGTGCACATATGTTCCTTAAAAACCAAAGAAGAAAAAGATAAGAAAACAACGAAAATCAACATCTTTGGAGAGACCTCTCCCTCCCTCCTTGATAAGTAATGGGAGGACATTGATAGCCTACATAGAAGACTATAACTTGTTTTTAATAAGTTCAACCTAGACAAGGTCGTGATATGTCATTCTATAGGCCTAATAGGTTACTACATTGTCATTTTGATATTACTTGATAGACGCTACTATACAAATTGTTTATGATCTGTAGTGTATTTAGGAGGAGGAAATGGAGCTTTGTCCCCAACACAGAATAACAAGACACATGTATCGTTCAATTTGCATAGGTTTAGGATAGCAGGGTGTGAATCTTTTGGTCAATAGCCAAAACAGGCGTTTAAAACAATAAACTGGACAATTTTCTGCTGCAGTAACACCCAATAATTCGTACAAATTGATTAGAACCTTTGCTCTTGGCCTGCCAGCTCCCACTCACCCCTTAAGGATTTTTCGTGTACGCTACTTTTTATGATAAGCTACTGAAACACCATGTTAAACAGAGCCTAGCTAAGCAGTAAGGGTGGGACTAGGCATATAAAAGCACATTTTCATGTGCTGTAAGCTTTCTTTCTTTTTATATTTGTTGAGAGGCTTTGAGTTCAGGTATTATGGGCTGTTCATGACGTCAACGTACTAGTCCTTCACAGTGAGAGGGGCATATCATGTTAGCCTAGTATTTAGTGAAATATTTGTATTCTAAGGTAAATACTCTCTGATCTCTAATAGACGTCCCCCCCCCCCCGCTTATTAATTTTTGGAAAATTTTCCACCCAGGACATTCT
>JAAAKL020013970.1:0-12192 GCA_010016065.2 Carybdea cf. marsupialis auct. non (Linnaeus, 1758) | reverse complement strand
CACTTTCAACCCATTCTCTCCTAAAATTTACCAATATTGCTCTTGAATTAGTCATCGGAGCAATCAAACAGCTCTACCCTTAAGTGGAATTATGGCTTTCTCACCTTATACGTAAGGAAACGTGGTTCATATTATCACAGTGTATAAATCTTTGTTAATCATAAAAGGCACATCATCCAGCTCTTTTTTTCTAGGCCCATGTTATCGTTAAAGGGCGCAAGGCTATAAAAATTTGAACATTCTACACTGATTCTTTAACCACTCATAGTGATCTTACGTAATAGAAACAGGCTACTCGAAACCTCAACTGGATGGTAGCTAAGCTTTCCTTACTCATACTTTTTACCCCTTCTCTCCTAAAATTTGCCAATGTTGCTCTTGAATTAGTCATCTGAGCAATCAAACAAGTGGAATGACGGATTTCTTACCTTAAGTTGATCTTAATGACTGTTATCGGTAATACTTGTTTAGCACCTTCACGAATATGTCTACTTTTTATCAAATAACATATTTTTCTCTCAATTCGACCAATTTCTTCTTTTTTCTCTAGGAGATCCCAACGGAAACTTTTACATTGTTCCAAATAGAACAAGATCCGTTGCAGCGATCGTCGTACGAAAGATACTTGACTTTGAATCACGTTCGGTGTTTAATTTGACTATTCGTGCTACCAACACAGAGTTTAATGGAACTGCAGAAAGGGACTTTGTATTCACAGTAAATGTCTTAGACCTTAATGATAATAGACCTCTGTTTGATAAATTATTACATAACGTGACTATTAGTGAAAATACACCCCCTGGAACTACCATATTTGCTATAAGAGCCCAAGACAAAGACAGCGGAAAAAATGCTATCATTTCTTATAGCTTGCTAAATAATGCTGACTCCGTGTATTTCAGTATCAATAACGACACCGGGGAGGTGAAACTTAGAAAGGATTTGGACCGAGAGAAGCATGATAAGCATGTCATACTGATAATAGCCGCTGACAGCTACTTTAAGTCGTTCGCTGAGCTTGTAGTCAATGTCCAGGACATCAATGACAACGTTCCTACCTTTACCACGAAGCATGTTACTTTGGTTGTTACTGAGGCTACACTAGCAGGAACTGTTCTTTTACGAGTTCACGCAACGGATCCGGACTTAGGGACTTGGGGTGAGCTTGATTACTACCTTGAGCAGGAAGAGTGGAGGAAAGATTTTGAAGTCGATAAGAGGGGGAACTTACGAACTTTAAGCTCCTTGGAGAAGTTTGCTGGCCAGTATCTTATTCTCAGTATTAAAGCATTTGACGGGGGAGGGCTTATTAGTGAAAACAGGTTTGTAGCTTTTTTGAACGTTAGTCCAATTTCCTATTTCAAGACGCCAAAATTTGATAAGAGTATATACACCGTTCAAGTTGCAGAAAATACTTTAAAAGGGGCATATATTCTTACAGTTTCTGCTTCTTTTAAGCTTCAAGGAGGCGATTTTAAATATCAAATTATATACAAACTGAAAGAACACGGTTCTCCTTTAGTTACAATCAATCAAGGAACAGGAAAAGTTTTTTTGTCGAAAGAGTTAGATTATGAGGATACCAAGCTTCATAAGGTAGTCATCCTTGCTTGTGATAAGTACGAATCTTCACGCTGTAGTGAAGGTGTTCTAGAGATTCTTGTAACAGATGTCAATGATAATTCTCCAATGTTTCCTACTCCAATAATCAATTTAACTTTATCTGAACTTACTCAAGCTGGATCCATCGTACTGAAAGTACTTGCAAAAGATATTGATGGACCAAGGAATAATAAATTAACTTATAAAATTCTTAGTAGCAACAAGGAGAACACCTTTGCTGTCGACGAAGTAAACGGTGACATTGTTCTAGCAAGAGAACTCGATTTTGAATGGCTCAGGGAATTTATTCTTGTAGTCTCTGCCCAGGACTCCGGGATTCCATCTCTTTCAGGCACCGTAACTATCAACGTGTCAGTCATGGATGAAAACGAGCATGCACCAGTATTCAATCAGACGGAATACTGGGCATCAATGCAGGAAAATAACGCCGATGATGATGTGATATCGCGTGTATATGCTACCGATCTTGATCACGGTGCCAAGGTAAGGTATCATATTAACTGTAGAGACGATCCGTTCTGCACTCGTTGTTTGCAGATCGGGGAAGATACTGGGATATTGACTGCAAAATGTGTTTTTGATAGGGAAGAAAAAAGTAAATATCAATTTATAATTGACGCTTTTGATACTGGAAAGCATCCCCTTAAGACGTCAGTCTACTTCACACTGGATATACTCGATGTCAACGATAATCCTCCTAAATTTAAAAATCCCTTGATGAAAGTTAACGTTTCATTAAGTACACTACCAAACTCCTATCTGTACCGTATAGAAGGTGTCGATACTGACAGTGGTATAAACGGGAAAATATCATACAAGTTTGTACCTGACTCCGAATATTTTGGTGTGCTCGAAGGTGGAGTTGTTTATCTTAAGAAGGACTTTGATTCTGAGTTCCGGGATAGTACAATTAACCTCCTGGTCTACGCTTATGATCACGGAGAACCTAGGCTGCAATCGTACGGATATGCCAATCTTTCTTTTACAATAGTCGGAAGTTTTTACTCCAATTTTCCAGGATATGAGTATCTGCCGATCGACGTGTATGAAAATGCAACTGTTGGCGATATTATTGGACAGGTTCAGAAAGGATCTCCATGCTGTTCGACATCTTACAGTTTGCAAGGTTCTCCAGCTTTTAGCTACTTTACTGTAGATTCCAGAGATGGATACATCAGTGTCACTAAAAAATTAGATTATGAAGAATTCCAGTCTTTTATTTTAACAGTAGTAGGGTACCAAAGTACTAAAGTTGTATACAAAGGTTTATTAAAAATAAACGTAAAAGATGTAGACGAGAAAAGTGTTCATTTCATGGAACCGAAATCCGTTGTAAGTCTCAGTGAATCCTTCCCAGTCGGGACGATAGTAAAAAGAATGGATGTACAGTACAGCGGATACAAAAAAGTACCGAAACTTCGGTACAACTTAGAGCGGGTAGATGGGGAGAGTTTTGTGATGCCATTCGAAGTAAATGAATTTGGGATAATTCGACTCTCTAGAAGAGTGGACTTTGAATCAAGAAGGAAATACTTTTTACAGGCTACTGTTGTAGACTTGTCAGATTCAAAAGTGTCATCGACTGCGAAAATTGTCATCGTTATTGTAGACGAGAATGATAATAATCCGGTATTTCACGATGCCATGGTAAGCTTTACGGTGCCTGAAAACAGGGATATAGGGGATATAATATACAATGTCAGGGCATCGGATGAAGATAGTGGTGAAAATGGGCGAATCACGTACTCGATTATAAGCTGTATTCCTGCAATTGACTTTGATATCAATGCTGACAATGGGGAAGTATCTGTCAAGAATACATTAGATTATGAGTCAATCAAAGAATATAGGATACATCTACAAGCAAGGGATAATGGACTTGTATCGCGTTACAGTGTCATGTTCTTGACAATTGATATATTAGACGAGAATGATAACAGGCCGATGTTTCCGTTTAATTTTATTGAGATGTACGTCAAAGCAAATTCTCCGGTTGGAAGTAAAATTGGACGAGTTAAAGCAGAAGATAGAGATGCGGGTGAGAATGGAAAGGTTCATTATCTCCTTTCTTCTGCGAATCAAAACTTTACACCTTTTTCACTTGATTTGATCTCTGGTGAAATAATCCAAGAAGGTGCTATTGTAAATGCAACAAATTACACTCTCAAAATAAGCGCTTTGGACAACGGAAGGCCGTCTTTAAAAAGTAGGAGGGATCTGACGTTTTCTGTGCACGTTTTCAAAGACCATCCCACAGCTTCCTTGCATTCTGTGCTGCAGGATTTTTCTTCAACAAGTATAGGACTAAAGTTTGATCTTCTGAGTTACTTTGGTAGCAAAGCAGTGGGAATAAACAAGATTGCAGTAATCGGGCAAGAACATCACCCTGATGATCCAGAATGTAAGTGGGTGTCACATATCCTTTGCAGCATGTTCTTATACATTTAATTTGGTCATGAAAATAAGATGGGTCCATCATTGTATCAATTTTGTGGTTTTTTACAGCTGGCAGAAAATATTGATAAGATACGTGTCCTACCTGCCAGTAATTTAAACTTTGTATTGCATTTCAAAATCTTAATTTTCCAGTACTGTATCATAATAATCCGGTTTAAATGCATAAAAATTTAGGAAATCCTTTGAGGAAAAGTTTGCTGACAGAATTTGTTCATGCATCAAATATACTCCCCGGTGTAGTAAATATTCCAGCATCGTCAGCTTATAGTCTCAAACCCTATTTTCAACTGCAAGCAACCTATTTGGTTTAGAAAATATTTCAATATAGAACGGAGCCGGACGATGTAGCATTTAATTATTTTTCAAGGTGTTAAGTTCTATAAACAGTAGATGGATTTTGTTTGAGTTTTTATTTTATAAGCATCAAAAATCATTACTTTGAACATCAGCATACGAAAATGTACCTCTCAAATTTTGGGGGAAATGGTTTTAAAATATTACCTATTTATGGGTTCAGCTGAGTAATAAGTAATCTAAATGTTGTTATTCATTATCTTGATAAAGAAACCTTTAATATGAAGCTGCCAAATTTTAATTTGCCCAAAATATTGTAGATCTGAAATCCATACAGAAATATTAGAAATGTTCCCTTACGCTAACAACTTTGAAACACACAACGTTTTGTGAATCACCTCTAAAAAAGGCTAACTCTTCAAATAGCAGTTTCTATCGTGTCCAAATAGCACATTTATGTTATCATTTTTACTACTCTTGAGTTGGTAACGGTTAGAAAACGAAATTGGTATTTTGACTAAATTTAGAGCTATAGTGAACGAACATAGAACGGTGATTATTTCAATGAGGTAATAGTGAATAAGGAAAGGAGATCGGTGTTTTATGCAGTTCTACTACACAGGATGTTAAAAAATTATAATTTCAAAAATGTAGACGGGGCTTTTACTCCTCTTATCAAACTCGTTTTCGCCTGAACGTTGCAAATTTTACGTAACAAACAAACCTTCTCAACATAGGCTGAGTAAATTGAGTGGTGCATGGAAAAATAGACAGTAGGTCCTCGTGTTAGGTTACTTAAGCAGTAAGGAAGAGGTGTTTTCCGCCTGTTTGTAGTAGAAGAATGACTTGCGTCCACACGGAACAGAGGAAGGTGTTGGTTCAAAAGGGAAAGGAGGGGGCGCAGGATACTGATGAGTATTCTAGCTGCCATGATTTTGTTAAGACAGTGAAAGGCCGTCAATTCTTTTGAAAATCACATGTATTAAAACAGTACCCTTTTATTTTCAAAATCAAGCATATTGACTAATCCCTACTCTTTATCGCTGCAGACAATGCGTACACTCAGCTTCCGCCACTGAAGTGGTATGACATTCATTACAAGCGAGACAAGACAAAAAATTATCTCAGAAGGTACATCTGTGGTTACAAAGATTTGACTTCTAAGAAGCACAGGGAGGCAAGGAGTATTGAACACGTTTACTCAGGGAAGGTTCAATATGATGTTGGTAAAGAAGAAGGCTGCAACACCCCCGAAAAGAAAAATAATATCTGCAATGGACCTCTTCTTCCTGGAAAGTTCTACAGGTAGGTGCAAAAATGGAATAAGACAATTACCATTTGATGACCACTTTACTTGTTACAATCATTACGAAAGAAGAAAGGTTTCACATACTAGAACTATACAAGGCTAAAATCTTGATTGACAGGGTCATGATAAATAAAAACTCAGAAATGTTTAAAACGTTTTGAAACTATTTTCGAGCTTTCGATGTGTCTAACATAGAACAGATTTTTCTTCCTTCGTCAACACACGAGATGATAGGGTGAAAATAATATCGTCAGGATCCATCGTATCTGTTAAATTCTGCAGCCTACGCAATTTTAACACTTTCCTCTCCTGTATTTGACTATGTTTTTCCAACTTCTTTGAGTTTTCTCTTGAAGATAAAATCGTTAAGTTATTGAAGTCCAAGAAGGTAAAAATGGATTTCAATAGCCCTTTTACATCAGTGAATTGATCCTCAAGGTCATGAATTCTTCCAATCTTAATACGAATTTCCTCATCCAGTAGTTTTCCCTGACAGTTTGTCTTCTCATTGGGCCTTTTCGGTTGACCATTTTGCTCCACGGACACTGATTGGTCAAAACAATACCAATTCGGCAGTCAGAATTCTGATTGGCTATTTTGAAAACACAGTTTGGTAAATATTTTCGTTGATTCCCCTCTCAATTTGTATTATGACGATTTTGTGCTGTGAGGAGTGTCAGACGAGAAAAGCTTTTAAGTACGAAATGAATTCGCTACTTCGTGCAGTTTTATTATTCTGTACCGTCAACAAAGTTTACAAAGAGAACTCTTCATGTATGATGTGCATTGTCACCCTGCCTCGTTATGAGGTCGTTAGTACTGAAAGCATTGAAAACAGGGTGAGTGTTGTCAATATTTGGATCGATTAAATGCTTAATTAAAGCAGAAAAGTTAGCAAAGATCTTCATAAAGGGAGGTTTCAAGTTTCATGAACTCTCATTTGCCTCCAGACAAGCTGATGGAGAGGATTGTATTATAATGATATACTTTGTTAAAGTAGAGACATCAATAACATATTACTTTACATTGTGACCCATGGCCAGTTTTTGAACAGTATCTTGCTTGTCGAAGTGCTAATAGAAATGTAGACATAAGCTTCATATTTGCCAATTTGAGAAGGATGTACACAGACAAAAAAAAGCGACCAATTTCAAATGTTAGGGGAAGGTATGTTCTATGTGCGGGGACATACAGTAAGGTAACGAACTGCAAATTTAACAAAATAGGAATTGGGTCTTCATGCAGAGTTTTTTGTCTATTGATGATTAGTTTAGGTACCTAATGACTGGGGGCTTGGAATAATTGGCGATTGGAAAAAGGGCAGCGTCTTAGAAAGGGAAAAAGACATCGTATAGGAAATAGTAAGCATTTAGTCTAGCATTTGTGGACTATTTTCACTTGAAAAGTCAGGAATTGGATCCTCAGCATGAAATGCCTTTCTTGAATTGATCAGGACATCCCATAGTTAACGAAATAATCACAGTTACAAATTCAAGTGCCACTTTTTATATTCTTTTCTTTTCTTCCGCATTTTTTCTTTACGTTCCGTTATAAACACAAGCAATAAATATTGATTAGATCATTACACATTAAGAAATATGAGGGGAGCAAAAACCAATGTGCACCCTGGAGCCATTACATAAGTTTAGCTACACAACATGTTGCAATTGCAACGAAGTGCCAATTTCCAGACAAACATATGGTAAGCATAATAAACAATAAAGGACCTGGTGGCTTAGGAGGCAGACCCAGTTGCCTCTTTGTCAATCCAATCAACCTCTTAGGTATATAAATCGTATGGTTGACTAAAGCATTTTCAGGAAGGGGCGATGTCAATTGGACAACTAAGAATAGGAAGCATACTATGAGTCAAGTTTTCTATTTGTATTCTACAGAATGACAGAGGGAGACCTTCGGAGTGTGAAATACTGACTGATACTGACGTCAGCGCATTCAAAAAGTTCCGGTTACAAAATGTTCTCCGTCCACACTGATACAAAAAAGTTCCGTTTTCAAATTGTTCCACTCTGGAAAGAGTTTTCAAAAAGTTCCTTTTTCGTGGAACTTTTGTTACGGATACGAGTGGAGTAGTGTGGACGGGAGGCGTAACCGAAACAATAAAGTTCCGTTTTCAAATCTACCCGGCCTAGTGGGGACGCAAAAGATTTTATCCAGCCCTAGTGTGGACGGAGAACATTTGTTTCGTTTTCACACCTAAAGCTGCGTTTTCAAATTTAGCCGGTTTAGTGTGGACGAGGCATTTTCGGGAAGAGGCGATGTCAATTGGGCAAGTAAGAATAGTAAGCATACTATGAGTCAAATAAAGGGGGAACAATTGAATAGAGTTTACAGGAACTACAGATTCGTATTGATGCAAGATCCCGGCTGGAATTACAAAATATTAAATACTTTTTAAATCCTTTTCAGTGAAGAAGGTCACTCATTTTGTACATAGAGGTCGTAGGTGAGAAGTAAATATAGCAATATCAACCAATCACATGGACATTGAAAATGTAAGCTTATATGTTTTAACGATAAACTCTCATATAGACCTTCAACTCTTTGAGTTGATTAGACCGTAAAACTTTGAATCAACAACAGTAGATCAGCATACAGACCTTCATCTCGGTCAATAACACTACCTAAAACTATCACGAAATGCGATTAATCATCTTTATTATCCAGAGTCAGAGCACAGGGATTATTTTAAAAGACGATTTGCGGAACTCAGTCAATATCTATCCTTAGAGTCCTCTTCCAGCCCCACGTGTGCCACCGACAAGAAATTTTAAGCTTCTTCTGAAAACAAGTTGAGCTTCTTTACGCCTTACACTATTTATCCTTGTACCTTTTCCATCTGTAGCCACAATTTTGTAGTAGTTTCTCTAATACACATTTTCTTATAGACCTTACATTGTGTAAGATAAAAGACAGCCTAGCTTGTAATTAATCTAAATTTCTTATCATTGGCCTCAAATGTAGCAGTTTTGACAAAATTGGCACAAGCTTTACATTTCCTACTCCAACATTTGCAACGCCCATTTCTGTTAGTTTCTTTGGGAAGCAGTCTAGCCCTAACAAGATGCATTTGAGTGTTTTGGAAATCCAGTAAACTATCTGAGGTTATGTATTAAAAAGAATACGGAGTTGTTGATCTGATTTTAACAGATGGAAATGCGTACTAACCAGTGTCCTGACTTGCCGCTATACAGGAAGGCATGTTAAAATGAGTTAGACATTCTCCTCCCCCTTTTCCTCTCCGATCTCCTTCCTTTACTTTTCTAATAACTCTCCTTTGTTTTTCTTACGCGCTTTCTCAACTCGCGTCTGTATCATTCTAGTTTTATATCCTCCGTCCAAGAACCTTTTTTAAGACTGTCTAAATGATATTCTATTATCACTTGTGAGGAACATATGCGTCGGACTTGGATGGCTTTGTTGTTAACGATAAAGTTTTTCATATGAAAGGGGGCAATATGATTCGGCATGGAGATATTGATGTTTATCCGTAGGTTTACAGGAGAGATGCGTATCTATTTTTTCTAAAGTGACCTGAAGGTTCAAGAAGTTGACATTGGTGCGGAAAGTCTTGGCATGGACACTGTGGAGGTGCATAGGATATTTTCACAGGTCATATGGTGAAGTATATTTGTAGTCATCGGCAGTTCCTTTTCTCTATCTCTCTGATTTTCGGGAAACGACGCTAATGTTTTAGTTCTGGCTGTCTTCTTTGCTGTAATTGTAGTGCTTAGTTTCTTACAATACTGCAATCAATTTTTGTGTTTCTGCTTTAATTTTCCAAGGACTTTTACAGCCATGTTTAATGCTTCTGCCCATTGGGCCTTTAATCACCATTAGATTCGTACCATGGTGTTTTATTTCTTCAAAAGCCGTCTCCAACCTACCTACAAACTCGATTTCGATCTTTTATTTTTCGGATTGGCCACATTCAACTAGGTTGTTAGTCTGACTCCTGTTCTGGCACTTTTTCTCTATACTGTAAAAATTCAAGCGTCAACCTTTCCATAATGTGGTAAAGATATGCAGTCGGAATATCCTAGTGCTCTGGTTTTCAGCAGTTACTTTCTATCCATTATCAAGTCATTTCATAATATCTAAAAGTTGCCTATACTTGACTTAACGGTGTATCTAGGTCGTCTTAGATGGGGTTGGCTTATGCTTAATGATCGAGTTGGTGACTCCTGAGAAAAGACGAAAAAGAGTTCATTGTCTCCATCCAAATCCCTGCGTTGAAGTCAGCAGCCATGGATATCTCTGCAAGCCTCTTCTTTCACAATCCCAGTCAGAGTGTCAAAGAAGATTTGTATCACGTCTTCAGGGTTATTCATGGTTGGAGCATATACGCTGATAGATGTTGACTCGAAATTGCTCTACAAGAGCATGTCATCTTGATGTTAATTATAGATGGCAGGCATTCATTCTTTTAGCTTCTAGACAGTAGAATTCTTTATAGCAAAGCCTACTACATCTTCTTTCCTTTCAAATTTCTAGCCTTGTATCCCAAGAATTGTGATCCATGATCCACTATGCTGTCAGGAAGGGTCAAAGATGGCTTTCTCTGTGCTGTATCTGTTTACCTCTTTGGCTACTAGTGCTGTTTTGTACAGCCATAGATTGAAACTATCTCAATCTATGAGTGTTCTTGCATTATACTTTTCTTGACTCGGAGTACTTCCGTTCTTTTTCTGAGTTTTATTTTTGTGTTTG
The DNA here is from genome assembly GCA_010016065.2 of Carybdea cf. marsupialis auct. non (Linnaeus, 1758). Taxonomy (NCBI): domain Eukaryota; kingdom Metazoa; phylum Cnidaria; class Cubozoa; order Carybdeida; family Carybdeidae; genus Carybdea; species Carybdea cf. marsupialis auct. non (Linnaeus, 1758). The sequence continues at coordinate 1,781 of JAAAKL020013970.1, read as the reverse complement.
CCTTTTAGCCAACGTGATGTCAGGACCCAGGATGGAGTGATCAGTTGGCAACCTTCTATTCTGGCCAGCGTTGGAGTCGGTGCGAAAATCTTTTCTCGTTATTATTTTTCATATAATAAAATTTAAACGAAAATAGTTTTTGCATTTATCACAAACATTTAGTAAGCTCAGATGCGATATGACTAAATTTCTGGGTGCAAAACGTAAATTGATGAGCAACTTTAGTTGTCTATGTAGAGGCTATTGTTACACTACTTTGTATCATAGTTATGTAACAAGGAATAGTTATTACGTGAACTTTTACGTAGGACAATTGAACTGAGTTTAAATACTCTTAATAAAACTGCACGAAATAGCGAATTAATTTTGTACTAAAGAGCTTTCTTCGTCTGACACTCCTCGGAGTACAATTCGTCAGAAAATAACCGAAAAGGGAATTAGCGAAACTATTTACCCAACTGTGTTTTACAAGGTAGCCAATCAGAATTCTGACTGCCAGATTGGTGTTGTTTTGATCAGTGTCCGTGGAGCTGAATGGTTAACCGAAAAGGCCCAATGAAAAGGCAATTTTTTTTTTGTCTACAAAGCAACGGTTTTCTTGCTTTCAATGGATTCTAAAACGGCCAAATGAAAATCAGATCTAGCTTTCTCAATTATGCGGAAGCGATCGTCCGTATACATTTTCGCACAGTCTGGGTTTTCAAGCAAGTGCTGTCCTATGGCAGAGTCACATTGCTTAGTGCTTTTTAGTACAAAATGAATTCGCTATTTCGTGCTTTTTTATTATTCTGTACCATCAACAAACTTTTCAAATACTCTAAAGAAAAGTTGACTTAAAAAGTTAAGAATACACAGAAGCAGGAATAGATTCATGAACTCGAAGTTATCCTTTGAGTCATTTTTCGTAAATTACTACTGATCTAATACCCACGCGTTAAACATATAACTAGACACGCCCTAGGAGCAAACACGTTGGTAGTTATTCGGAAATCATCACTAAAACAAACTATTTCAGAGATTGTCATCATGATATGTCAAGAAGGGGTAAAAGAAAAAGACGCGGGTAAAAAGGATGCTGTCGTGAGCATCTAACAAACTAGACCTGGGGTTTGTAGAAACTTGAAAGAATTTATGGTAGGACAATCACCTTGTACTAAATAGTAGGCTACTAACAGTTCATGTCAGAACTAGAATCTATATAAGACAAGATTACGTATGTTCTCCATATTTCTTTACAGAAATTAGTTATACAACTCTGAACTCTGAAAGTTTATAACTCATGTATTCTGATAAATTCTTAAACTCTCAAACTCTGAACCCTAAACCCCTGAGAGTCTAAAACCTTGAGACTCTAAAACTCCAAAACTCTCTAACTCTGACGCTCAGGTCAAAAGTGATCTTAAGAATAGTCATCGACGTCATATCCGATACTCACCTCCTTCCCAGACTACTTCAAGAACACACCTTTTGTTTAATATGAAATTAGTGGACTGTATCAGGTGATGATATATTAACCAGCACTGTTCTCAGTTATTGGATCCCTGTTGCAAATTGTGTTTGTCGACATTTTTACAAATCGTTTTGATTTGAGTTATATGAAGCAGGGACGTGCCGTCACTGAATATAATACGCATGCAGCAAACAAAAAAGGGCATAGTCACAATATGAAATATTATCAATGAACATTATCGTTGTGTTTCGAAATTTGAAGGTCCCTCTGTTCGCTCAGTTGTGTATCCACACGAACCATACCAAATGCATGTAAATCGATTGAGGCAGAT
>JAAAKL020013969.1:0-12193 GCA_010016065.2 Carybdea cf. marsupialis auct. non (Linnaeus, 1758) | reverse complement strand
ACTCTGTAATACTAAACATTAGACACGAAATCAGGCTAAACGGAAAAGTAGCACTAAATTGTATAAAGTACAGGTGGTGACTTACTTTTCGACCGAGTACTCTGATGAAGACCGGCTTGACCGGTCGAAATAGAAGTCACCACCTATACTTTATACAATTTAGTGCTACTTTTCCGCTTAGCCTGATTTCTTGTCTAATTTTTAGCATTTTAAACATCAGTCTATGTATCATTCTTTGATCCGGAACTGCTCTCAGCTTGATACAGCCGTTTTGGATTCTCTTATGCTAGCTTAAACCCTGTAATAGGCTGTTTCCCAAAATACCAGACATGTAGTGTATATGGTGTATAAACTAGAGGCCTTTAAATATAAAAAATATTCAAAAATATTCCCCTCAAACCCTGTAAATATCACTTGGATCCTCAAGTTAAGATCCAGCATCAAATAATAAGGTATTGTTAGAGAAATTTGAAAGAACTTAGACAAGTGATATCTCGGCGTTGGGAAAGGGCTTTACTCTCAATTATGGCAATTGAAATTCTGACTAATAGGGCAACATAAAAATTAAGCATTTGTTTCACATTTCAAATATTTTGAAATTCGTGACGTCACACTTCCCCCCGCATACTAGAAAGAAATAACAGGGCTTCCTGTATTTGTAAAAAAATAAGTTTGAGTTTTAATTCTGGAATGTTCTTTATTTATCAATATATATAAATTTTGTTGTTCATGTGAACAAAATTATCATTATAAGAGATGTATTAAATGACAACTGCTTTAAAGTGATCACCGATTTATGGTCAATAAAGACGTTTTTTTACAGTAGACATGAAAAACTACTGAGGCGAATCCTCTGCTAAGGTACTTTTTGCATGTATTGGTGATCGCTCCTTTTCTGTGGCGACACCAAAATAACGGAACGCTTCGCCAGTAGAAATACGAAACGCTTCCTGCATTTCAACTTTTAAGAAATCACTTAAGACTCATCTTTTGTGTAGCATTTGATTGATCTAACTCCACACACGTTAAATAACGCAGTGTAACATTAAGTTGCAAATTTTGCATTACTACGAATTTAGACTGCACGTGTAGACGATTTTATGATTCGAGTTTAAGTTTCAAAGCTTTTAATTTACGTTTTAAATAAAGTTTTAGGTTACGTAAATCTCGTGTGAGCATCTCCCTAGGGAACATGTGCAATATAAATGCAATTTTAAAACTGCATGAAATAGCGAAAACATTTTAGTAATGAAAAGTTTTTGTCTGACACTCCTCAGAAAAAAGGCTTTTCAGTACTAAAATGTTTTCGCTATTTCGTGCAGTTTTATTGTTTGTACCACCAACAAGCTGTTTAAATGCAATTTTATACATAAATGTATATATTGTCCACATATGCTTCTATAGAAATTAATCACTTTCTTTGAGTGATTTAATAACCAGTGACCGCTGAATAGGTAGCATGGGAACGACTATCACTTTAATTTTAGAGGATAACCTGAGTGTTTCAGGATATGTACGAAATTCTTGATCACGCTTTGAAATTGCTTGTAATATAGGAAAAGGATTGTTAGCAAAGATAGCAACGCAGTTTACGTGATACAACAAACACACGCTATCAACCTGCTTTAAGACGGAGTATGAAACAGAGATTCAAAATCTCTGTTTAAGATAATAGAAAATATCAAGGCTACGTCTTGACGCGATTTAAAGTAGTGCATCATATTGGAATTAATTGTTGATTTAATCCAAAAAAGAAGAGAAAATTTTGGGTTTTGCCTCTTATGCACGGTAAACGTGTCAACGTCTCGCGTCTTCACAACACTATCCGATTCTGACAAATCAAAAGTTAAAAATTTCTTAATTTTCTGGGTAAAGTTGGTCAGAAAGATAGCTAATGTATGAATAAGTGGCTTTACAAATCAAGATTTCATATTCGGCTTCATACAGTCTAGATTAAGGGACCTTTTTCCTACACTTACCAAAAATTATTTTTCTATCTTATTATCCCTTGTCATCGCGAGCCAATTTTCATAAAGTTAATAGTGGAACCAAACCAGAAAATTACGTTAGGCCTATATAGGATGCCGGGCTACAATGAAATGTAAGTGACCATTGAAAAACTTTTAGTAATCACCAAGGACTACTATCATTTTGCTCGCCAAGAAAGACTAGAACTCAAAAATTTCTGATTCTAACCAAAACTATAAATGTGGATGTGATTTGAATGCTGACGAATGAAAGTGCTTAATTTTAAGTATACATGACAATGATGAACATTTTGATGGTTGTGATGATATCTTTTCTCCTACATGTTGCATTCCATTCATCTTGAGTAGCATACAGAATCCAGAAAGAGTATAAATTGTAGCTTTCTCCGAAAAAATTAAAACCAATAAATCATCATTTGAGAATATTCAAAGAACGTATTTAGACTCCAGATGTCTTCTTTACAATACCGAAGCAAAAAATAATCAGCATTCTTCTCAAGAAAGATATAGTAACGCAACAGGGATTTCAACAGGTGGGCTTTGAACGACTTGGAAAACAGCTAATAGTTCTCAACAGCTATCCCTTCGACACAATCTGTAGAAGCCACCAGCACAGATTAATGCTTCGGATTACTTAAAGGAATTTCCAATAGATAGATAACGACCCAGGGTCTATTTAGCAAAGGTGTCCGCCAAAATGATCAACTGTTAGAAACTCATCATCTCTTCTGTCTGATAGTTAGAGAGTCGTACGAAAACTATCCTTAGGTGTATCAAAGATCACTAGTAATTGAATTAAAAGAATAATGTTACAATAGTCGTAAAGGAAACGATCCATCTGTTCTGGAAGTAGTCTGGAAAGGAGTTAAGTATCGGATGTGACGCCCATGACTATTCTTAAGATAATCACTTTTGATGGGAGGGTCAGAGTTTCAGAGTTTTTGAGTCCGAGTTTCAGAATCTAAGAGTTTCAGAATCTAGGTTTTCAGAGTTTCAGAGTTTCGGATTTTAACATAGTAAGCTTTCAGGAGTTATGGGCTTTTAGAGTTGTATTATTGCATTGCGTAGAGAAAAATGGAGAACAGAGATGATCTTGTCTTATATAGATTCTAGTTCTGACTCGATCTACTAGTACTATTCAGTATACCATCTGCTCGGCCGGTACGGACATACGAATTGCAGCAACACGCTTTCTTTCTGTACAGCTAAATCTGACAGGTTTTCCCATAAGCCCTCTCTCCCCTAGTCTACCGTATTTCTTTATGCATTTCCCCCTGAAGCAAAGTAACAATAGTATTTTAAAGGATTTGGTGTTAAGTTTTATTACATTAAATCGGTGAAAAAACTGAGCTTTGGGATTTGTAAGTAGAAGACGGTGGAACCCAAGATGAAGGAAAACATTCACTGTTATATGTTGACGCTAAGATTACAAATCCGTATTTACAGACTTTCTTAATAAGGATCTCAATCATAAGATTTAACACAGCTCGATCATAAGGTGATTAACCTATGTAATCACAACCACCGCTCTAATTCAATAAACCATCTCCCTCTCATGTAAGCTTTTCTTTCACATGATGTTATAATTTTATTTTGCTTTCTTACCTTTGCCGTACTTCGGTGGTCGGACAGATTTCTTTCTAAATATTTTGCGCATCTTGTGTTATGAGTCCACCTTTTACTTTCTTTCGAAGCAAAACGCTCTTGTAACTCTAAGTTGAGTAAATAATTTCGTCGATTCCCTTTCCTATTTATATGCCGATGATTGTGTACTCTGAGGAGTGTCAGACGAAAAAAGCTTTTCAGTACAAAATGGATTCGCTATTTCGTGCAGTTTGATTATTCGGTACCACCAACAAACTTTGAAGTCCAAGTTCTAGAAATGGCAGAGGCGTCGGGATGGCCTGCTTATAGGGGACAGGGTGTAAGTGTAGAATTTAACTGAAATAAATCAAATATTAGCTGAATTTTCCTTAGAGGAGGGCAATGAAAATAAGGAGCTTATAGGTTTTTAACATGAAGGGTAATCTTTTGGGTAGCCAAATTATTTACAATATGGACTGTCAACAAATTTTAGCCGTTCAGCTTACAAGAATATCTTTTTTAAGAAGAGCGATCACTCGCAGAGCGCTTTCTTTGTCACTTCAAGTGTCGAGGTACTCTCTCTTCCTTCTCGGATTATTGAACCCTCTAAAAAAGAAAGTCCTTTAACATACTGAAGCCCTTCACAAGTAAACAAGTCAGCTGCAATGCAGCCATGGGTGTGGGCCAAGGGCACAGCGGATTGGGATAGCGCATTGGCATAGAAGCTAGTGCGAAATTAATTTTCGCGACCGATGGACAAGTAACATTTTCTTGAAATTCATTTTATACTTGCAGCTCTATTAGTCAGTTCAAGAGAGTCAATACAATTTTGTGTCATAAGGGGTAAATAGAATAATAATAAGAGCTACTCATAGGGATGGAAATGGATAGAACCGTTAGACGTACAAACTCGAGACTGTCACAACAGGTATACAGCTGCATAGCAAGCAATCAACCCTGGTAAGAAGGAGTGAACATAGTTACATAAATGACCATGTGCAAATATTCTCTCATTCCTTGTTCATAAAGTAACCTCTTCAGATGTAAGAGATGTATTGATATGACAAACGCTAATTTTAACCCAATCGGAAACAAGCAAGGTTGAGCTAAGATATGTACCTTATGATGATAATAAAAGGATTAAGTCTTCCCTGTTATATGACGTCATGAAATGTATGCCTGTGGCGTCCGAAAGACCCGATCATCGAGGAGAAGACAGAGGAGTTGGGCGTCGAAATAGGATAAGATCACTCACGGCGCCATCGAAATTTCTAGACAGATGGGTATCACTTTTTGCATTTAACTGTACTATCTTACCTGAAATTATCTTAAAAAATCTCACAGCAAGTGTCACAGCCCCTCCACACCCCGGTCTCTACACCACTAGACAAAGGGTCTTTTAGCACTCTGGGTTTGCATCAGGCTTACGAACTTATCAAGTCTCCTTAAATTTGACATAAGCTACCTCTCTTTCCAGATGGTTCTTCTTCGAAGACTCAAGTTGACCTAGCAAGCTAACGTCTTGGTACGATTCATGCATCAATCATGAAAACAAAATGAATTGCCCCTACTCTAATTTCGCGTTCTGCTACATTAAATTTGGTGTTCATGTCGATTACGTGAATTTACGTGAATTAAACAAAGATCACGTTGACCAATGATGGCAGATGACGATGGTCGGCGAGAAAGCCAATATGTAGTTAACTATAGCTCCTATATCCAAAGGTATTTCACCATTGTAACAGTTAAGGATAGTACTAAAAGTACATCAAAGATCAGTATAATCAGAGATTATGAAACAAATAATTTCGGGTATAATAGAACGCACCGTTGCTATTTCTTTTTGAATCCCTTACTCAATACAAGGCAGAATTGCCACTTCAAGGTATTGAGTTACTTTCGTAGAAGTAGAAATAGAAAGTACACAGAAAAATTGATGTAATTACAGACAAAACAATTTAAAGATTTCCAAGAAGATGGCGATTGATATTAGATTTAAAAGTGTCAAGATCGTAAGTAAGAGGAAAGCTCTGTTACATAGGGCGGATCAAAAGCCCTCCTCTCGGGTAGAGGTGGGCTTTTGGATCAGCCCGGACAGGGTGAAAAGATGAGGTGTTATTAGAACAAATTCTTTTTGGAGGTAAATTTTACAAATGCGGAGGAACAGCAGGATTAAAGGGCAGAGAGTTACTGAGAAAGGTTAGGCAAGGTTAGATAGTTGATTTTTAGCGTCTAGAAGTTTGGTGAGGAGGGCTTCTTGGAATAAAACTTTGTTGCTGTGTCCGCATAGATTCTGCTTCAAAACGTGGGGGAGATCGGTGTGAGGAAACTAACCAATGGTATCTGAGAAGCAGTTGAGGAGGCATATTATGATTGAGAAGACACAACCCTTGCAGGGAGAAGAAGCAAACGTGTCAAATCAGAATAATGAAGGGCTAGCAAATCTCATAAAATGATTCCCACGACACTTACGCAAAATAGCTTCTCGACTTGGAGAAGCAACGTCACTTCGTAAATGCAGTCGAGTGTTACGGTTTTCATGGATTGAAAGTGTTGGTTTCCTGCAGAAGAGAATTTGAGTTTGAGTCCAGAAATAGCGATAGACGGTCCACCGACCATCAGTAGACAGCTTTTCTTTTTCTTCATTTGAACAGCAAGGACTAGAAACCTAGACAGCCAAAAATATCAAAATATGAGGAGGGGGCAGAGCTGTCTCCTAGTTTCTCCAGTGGGTAGATGACATCACCAGTCCTAGCAAATTTTGTTGTCGTTTTCGGTGGCGGTCAATAAATCAGGTATTTTGTTTAATAACTCTCTAAAATTAATATGTATACATCTATCAAACCAAAAAACTTTTCAACATTTCGAAAATCCGTTGAGGTGGCACGTGAGTGTTGGTGTCTGCAAAGTTCAATGCTGTGTCATGAGGGGAACTTGTGAAAGTAGCATTTTTCATTGACCAGATGGTTTTATTGACTTCACTCAATACCAAAATACGCTGCTGACTGATCTTTACTGTCACGTCCTCATTTCTTTCACGAAAGCAATTCGGCGAGGCTTTTACTGTTTCCATGTACTTGAAATTATCCACAATGTTAAACTTTACTCTTGAATGGATGGTTTGAAAATTTCCCGAAATCTGAGAAAGTGAGTGTTTGTGCTAACTCGTGAAGAGTTAGAAAGAAGCTAAAATCTAATAATAAAATCAACACCAAAATCAGTCGAAAATTGACATGTTGTGTAGTAAAGAAATTGTACCCATTTGCCGGAAAACCGTTGACGTTAAAAAGATCATGAACCGTCAAACGCCTGTTAAAAATAGAAGGTCCCATCAGTAATCTCCCAAAAATTAACACTCGGCATAAGGTTTTCGAACAAGGATGTCGTGAGGTGGGAGAGAAAAAAAAAAGGGGGGGGGGGTCATCTATTCAAAACTTCGAAACTTGAGGAGACCGTTACCTAGGTCGGCAAAAATACGATTTTCCATAACAATGACTCAGTAACAGAAATCCTTCCTTTTAGTCCCCTTGCAAACGTGACAGGAGTTACTTTGCTCAGTTGCTCCTAAATTGTTCAAAGCTCTTTAGCATTGCATTCCATTCACTCCATTCCATTTCTCTTTGTTCACGATTCTTAACACTCGATGCTCCATCATACACGCCATCCTCCTTGGGTTTGAATCTACAATACGAACATAAGCCTCACAAGTCTAAACAGTACTGAAAGGGATTCTGACAGTATAGGCTAGAGGCACCCAACATATTCACACGGATGGCCAATCAATCTTTAAAAGCCTTCTCTTAAATCAAATCAAAACGATCCTTCCACGTGCCGAATGTCAAATATGATAGAGCCTGTTAATGCAAACGAAAGTACAGAATGTTTTCGCCGTGACACAGATCTCAATCCCTAGGAAGGTCGGTCGTTTCAATGCCAAAAGATACGTTCATTGCTTTTCCTAACGCAATCCCTGCAGAACTGAAATCCAGTTGAACTCAAGCAGACTAAATACGTTCCTTCAACAGACCGCTTCCGTTGTTTTACACCAAAATTGTTAGTCTGATGGAACTTACGTATCTGTATTACGAACGTAAGGAGCAAATATGGTAAACTTTAAAATTGTTTCCCCTGCAGTGGCACAGCAATTTGTAATGCCATTCTAAATTATGTTATCAACATTCAAGGCTTCACCAAGTGTTGATAGATGCATCTAATGACCCTAGTGTGCAAAACAGTGATTACAAATCAAGCTTGTTGGGCTCTTTTCTTTCTATCTTCATAATATAAAATCTGATCCAGAATTCCTTGGCATAAACACGTTGATGTTGCATACATCACTAGTTCGATCCCCGCCAGCGCTGCATGCATTTCATGTTTATCAAGATCTACACTTTGTATTTCACGATTGCTGTGTCTGCCCGAGTACTTATTGAAAATAGCACTGATGAAGCGACAAAACGACAAAAGATAGATTGCTTATGGTGATAAGAACTAAGATTGTTGACTTAACTATTGCATTATTTCGTGCAGTCAGCAGTCGCTCTACTGACTAACGAAAATGCAGCTCTACAACTACGACGTTAAACTGCTAATAGAATTTGGCGCAATCGGCAAAGCCCAAGATGAAAACACCACAGGGAGAATTAAAATTAGAAAAACCTGCGAGTTAAAAGGAGATATCAAAGTGCTATAAACTTATATTTTCAGTTTATAGGACGAAATAGTCTCTGTACAGTGACGTCTTCATGCTCCGCTTCTAACACATGAAATACACAGATTCACTGTCCACTATTTTGGAAGTATCTGGCCATAAATTTAAGCCAGAAGGCGACCAAGCATCGAAATGCATGCCTTCGCTGAGATTGTCGTATATTTGTAAATCATCAGACTGTTGTATGACGTGGATAGTGATACATCATATCGTCCCCTTAATCTGACTTCCCGTCATTTCCGGTCAAAAAACAGCCCAGGTGCCAAACGTGCAGCCATTTCCAGCCAGTGAGTAGTTTTCAAGCCCCCAAGCATTTGCTCCAGGGATTCCCTATGGGTCAGGACCACGGCTGGCTCGAGAATGTCTCTTCCACAGAATCGGTTAAATTTTGGCAGTGCAAGTTTCCAATTACGACTGGAAATTCCCAATGGTTACATTCCGAAGGGCTTGGCTAACAACATTAGTATCTACAGCATTTGCCATCATACTGTGGCTGATGTTGCCATGTGGCACTCCGGCCATAATGGGTTGGCCAGATGCTCCAGAGTATCCAACAGTGCCTGTTGCCATGACATTACCAATAGCTTGTGACGAGTACGCAAACAATCCACCACCTGCAAGATCGGGAGTAAATATCCTTCTTTAAAATCTTAATAGAACCCAATTTCATACGTGACAGGTTCACAGATGCTGAGAATGAAGTTTAAAATATTTAAAAAGCGTAAGAGAAAACTATGTACACCAAAGCCTGGCAGTTAATCACGTAAAAAAAATATTGGAGAACACACTTCCCATTTAATGCAGTTTTCAAGAAGAACTTCTATAGGTAATCATCGATGCACAGGGGAAATGTCAATAAGTGATTATCTATGCACAAGGGCGATGCCAATACATTATCATCGATTCACAAAGAGTAACGTATAAATCTTCTTTAAGATACATCCCTGAAAATTGGGCGGCTGGGGAGGATTGATATACGGTAACTCTCAAGCACCACCTTACGCTCCTTGAGACAAATACTCAAGACAAGTTTCAGCTAAAGTTGACTGCTTCCTTTATCAAAGGTACGGCTAGGTCTGACTGTCACCTGGCCGTTATGGAAGCAGTCCGATTGAAAACACGAATTCCATCGCTTTGCGGACACAAAGAATCTGCCTTCCTGTTAACTACAGATTTCTACGTAAACCGATTGGTAAAAAACAACACCAATAAGGGCGCCCAAGATCTGCGCGGCTATTTTAAAACACTGCTGGGTATGACTTTATTTTCTTTATTTTCGTTTTCCATTCTGACAATTTTGTACTCAGCGGAGTGTCGGACAAAAAATGGTTTCGCTATTCCTTGCTAGTTTGATGCTCAGTACTATAAACAAACCGTTTAATCGAATCGAATTAATGTCAGTGGCATGCTTAAAACGAAGTTCATACATGAAATTATACAATAGTTTGCATACTTTGCCTATTCAAACAATACAAAACAACAACAAACCAACGTAAACATGATTCACACAAACAGGATAGTGCGAGGACAGGTTAACAACACAGACACGTATGCACAACAGAAGACCACGGTGACGAAGATTTACATTAGAATACGTCAACAAACAGTCCTTGCACTTAAGGAAACATTGGATTCACTGGTACGCACAGTAACACTCCGGACACCACCTCAAGGCCAGGCACAACGACATGTACCTAAAGTTCCACCAGAATATTGCTGACCTCCAAAAACACCGCTGGTTGAATTGGACAGCAATCCTCCATTTAGCACTACACTTGCATTGCCCCAATACGCATCAGTCGGCGACCCATTGTGACTTCCTGGAGGTGGTTGAGTTTGCACACCAGTATATCGAAAGTACGGGTTTTTAAGATCCAGAATATTTGAGGATCGTACACCTGTGCCATCTATGGACACCTCGATTTCCACGTCATAACTTTGTCTAAAAAGAACAAAAAAACGTTTCTAAGGAATTGGAAAAGAGGCATTTGTAGACTTTCTACAAAGGGTCAGCTGCAATTTCGAAATTAATGTTAAGTCTAATGGGAGATAACTAAACCTCTAAACATACCGCCAGTGAAAGACAACGAATAAACCGGTAAAGTATCTCCTCTTTACCCACACGTATTAAGCAAAGCAGATATACCCGAAAGAAGACCAAAGAAAATCCGTAACCTAATTCTCACACGAATAGTACCCCAAGAGCTGAAACTCACCTTGCATTGGCATGAAGAGTTACACTGCCACTCACTTTCTGACCTGCACGAACGAAGATGGGGTTCAGGAGAAGGCAGCGAACCTAGAAAGAACATGGCCAGAACATTTTAGTTGCATAGACGGTAATAGTTTCTTTTTTAAGTGTAAATAATTACTACATATCAATTGATCATAATCAGCATGATGATTGTCAGAGTCCAGTGGACGCTTATGACGAGTGTAATTCTCGGGAAGATGAGGCGTGCACGTAATACTTGACCTCAACTTTCTAGTAAAATATCTGACGTGAACAAAATAACAAAAAAATAAAAGCCTGTCATTCAAGCAGGACATACGACGGAAATGAGCTCATTTTAGTATCTATGTTGATAAAATGATGATTCTGCTACCCTAATCCCTATCCCCACAATAAAGAGAAAAAAAAGATGGGTTTCACAATATGATGTCTCTCAATCTTGTCTAAGTGTATCACTTTTGGGATCAAATAATGCGTCAATTAGTGTAACTATATATAGATGAAATCACGCCATCAGCTCCAATTTGTACAAAGGTATAAACGGCTTATGGGGTTTAGGCGAAGGCAGGTGACATCGAACCAAAAAACCCCAAAGAAACTAACATAGTGTGGTCTTGAGACACCAAGTTGAATGTCGACTTAGTGATACAACCCTAGACCACCGCAGTTGTTCTGTGTTTTGTCACAACTAATAATTGAATTCAGTACTGGCTGTCTAATGATTCAGAATGATGAATTACAATAACAGGGTTTCGTGGACCAATAGTTAAAAATTAGAAAGGCCTGGCCTAACAATTTGTATGCAATTTTGAGATCCTGTCGTACACCCAGTGTTTCCTTGACAAGCTGCTAGTCCCAGAGTAAACTACTACTGTTACCATGTACCAAAACTTCGTGAAGTTACTCAAATCCGTTATCGGCACCTTAACGTGTTTGCATTCGTTACTTAATTCGGTTAATAGAATTCCATATTGCTAATCCATTCAACGCGACAAGAATCTAAGAAACGTCTACAGATAAAACCTGCTATTCTTACGTCATCTTGTTTTACATTTCTACTTAAGCGTTACTACTGAGTCATGAATAATCAATGTCTCACCTGGTACCAATGAGTTAATGGCTCCTGTGGTGCCGTCGATAACCAAACATGGTTTCTGAAAGGAAAAGAGCAAAAATCAATCTAACTGCGGCACCGAAGAGTATTAACTGGAACACGGCAAAAATAAAATGGTACAGAAATGTCTTGCAAAGTTGCTGATGTACTAAAATACTAAGATCTGTCTCACAGAGTAAACTGTCTGCTCCATCGCAGAAAGTCAGCAATCTGCGATGACCATCGCAGCAACTGGAGCAAGTCACAGCAACGTCACGGACAGTCACAGCTGTAGTCATGGAAAAACTTTTATCTGGTAGTTCAAGAAACTCGTTATTTTACTTATCAACTCAGTCGCTGGCTTTAACTCTTGTGTTGTATTTTGTCAGGTTTACACCGTTTTCCTGGGCGATTTCACTTCTATCCGGTACTTCCTAATGACGTATTTTTTCCAGTCTGTTTATTCGGCTGTAAGCTCAACGATCTAAAATTGTCCCAAATTTCCACATTCTAAATGAAGTGCGTGTGTGTGAACTTCGCGGAAGGATATGGCCTGAACTGGTCTCATCGCAGCAACCTCGAAA
>JAAAKL020013968.1:0-12193 GCA_010016065.2 Carybdea cf. marsupialis auct. non (Linnaeus, 1758) | reverse complement strand
TGGTGATTGACATTAGAATTAAAAGTGTCAAGATCATAAGTAGGGCCTAAGAGGAAAGCAATCTGAAGACAGAGAGTTCCAGATCTTGGCAGTTCTAGGGAAGAAACTGTTAGCATATAAACTTTGTAATAATTTTACATAGATATAATGAAGAGCAATGTGATAGTCTGGCATAGTATGGTGAGCTATAGTACTGGTATGCTGTAAATCCTGGTCCAAACCTTAACCCAAATAACATTGATCACAAAACAAAGTCAACTGCAGTTACATAGCACCCCTTCCATGCCTGACACAATAAAAGGCATTTTGCCACTGATATTTTTCCTGCAGGTTAGGCCTGCTCTTTACAACATCTTCCGATCCACTTTGGGGTGTGCGGATACATAGCTCCCACATATCGCTCCATAAATCAAAGCCTGGTATCTATCGTCATTTTAAAAAAAATATTTGTAAAGCACAATACAGTTCATGTGCTCTTACTGAAGGATATAATAACAGGCTGGGACTTAAACCCCCGAGTATTGTAAACCTTGAAACATACCCCTCGCCACATCTGCTTGTCTTAAAATAGATGAACAATGGTAAATGATAAATTAACGGTGGTCAGATTGTAGAAGAAGATCTAGACCACTCTATGACGTGTAGGCCCTACACACTTACTAGTTACTAGTAATGTCTCCATTAAAATACTCTTCAGGTGAAGTTTACTAGGATTGGTAAAAACATTTCAGTTACAACTGACCACAGTCCAATGCAAACTACAACTTCATGTATCATTATGCACCACCGTAAATCAGTACAAATTTCTCAGCTTCTTGCATAAAACTTTAAAGCATAAATACATGACGTTTTTGTTTGTGTTCTTTCCACTTAAACAAATATTTCCTTTTAGTTTCATATTCTTATACATATTTATCGTCTTTTGAATGGAAAGTTTTGCAAACACGAAATTACATTAACACTCAAAGCATCTGAAACGGCATGTTGGAAACAATTTCACTCAAAATCGAACAATTTTATCTTTGCAGGATACACAGAACAGCAGAACAACGAATGGGCACCATACCGCTTATTCTTGGAACGTCTCAAAGATACTATTGTTCAAATTCATTGCGTGCTTTTGCTTTATCGTAGATTCCCCTAAATGTAGAATCAAATGTTCTTGGAACAAACTGATGATAAGGAGAGCAAGTGTAGTAAACAATGACGGGAAAGAAATACGAGTGATCCCAAAGAACATACTTATAGAGTTTTAGAAAGGTCTTCTGTTGACCATGCACTCGTCTTTAGTTCGCCGTTACCGTTCGTCGCTTCCCTTAAATAACAATCTGGGTAGCTATATCATGACTTAAGATTGTTAGGGACTGAGAAGAGTTTATTTTAACTGCACTGAAAAGGCAACAATATGACAGCTCTCACCGTTTGAACAATTTGCATCGACTGGTCCTGATCACGCTTCAACTACCAAACGTAAATCCTCTCATAATAACTGGTATCCTATATCACGCTCTCAGGGCTTCACTTGATATGGTGTTATTGTTTTGGATATCAAGGTTAACAACACTGGGCGTATTGGCATTACAGTAGCATTCCTGGAAACATATTTCTCTGTACGAGCAATTTTACACTCCGGCATGAAACTTGGCTTTGGGTGTTGGTAATGTACGGTTTTCAGAGGGGAAAATTTTAACTTTACAGAGCTAAATATGAACGTCTATATCTGCTTGTCAATATGCCTCTAATATATATACCTGTCTATAGTGGCTGTGAGGTAGAAGAGTAGGTTTGTATTGCTAACAATATTTCCTGTGTCTAATCTCGCTGAAATATATCTAAAGTAACATCTGCCTTCTCTCTCGAACTTTGAAATCGCATCTTAATCGATTACCAACTGATATGACTATTTTCATGTCTTGGGTACCTTGCATCGAGTAGAAAGTAATTCAAATGTTCTAAATATGATACCAACTAGAGGTTGTTTCTAGCAGTAACCATCGTGTCCTTGCCACAATAACAAATACCGGGACACCATCACCAACAATGCCATCACACCAAAGCATACATAATGTATGGCCTACTTACCATCTTTCCACGGATCGATTGGGTCAATCGATAACGTCACAAGTTTTGTGTCCTCTGGAAATGTGACTCTTCGATTGGGAGATTTAACAGCACCTAACAGTCTACTTCTTAAACAAGATGATCTTTTTTCTGGTGTACTGGCTGGCGATGGCGACGGCGTGAATGAAACTGAGCCATCGTCGACAGAGAAACGTAAACTAAGAGAACTGCTAACTACTGTCTCAGTATCGGCACTTAAGCAGTTATCATTATCGTCTTCGTCTTCTTTCCCAACTACTATGTTAACATTGGACTCCAATTCCGCTGGCTTTGGCAACGAAGAAGCGATAATATGGTCTTGTAAATGAGAAATACTCCCTTCCAGTGGAGGTCTATCTAATGCCAAATTTTCAACATCGGCCGTCAGGACATCTTCACCGGCTTCCATCGTCTATCGCTGCCGAAAGCCACGTTGGGGTTTAACTGAGTCGATTCATGCCTCGATATATTAAAAAAGTATATGATTCCTATAAGTATAACATGCTAGGTAAGTGACGACGGCATCTCTGCCTTTCCTGGTCATCCCTGTGCACCTCCATCAGTCGCCATACAAGACGACCCTCAAATCGGCTACTGTCAACTCGTGACTGTTTGTTTAACTGCAGCACCTGAGCCGCTGTGCGCTCAAGATGGCAGATCCCCGACAGCTTCGGAAAGTCGCACATCACCAGACGGGCGGCACTTCGCTATTGATATCGAGGGGCTTAAGCAAACCATCACGGAATGGGCATTTGACAAAAATAGTCAATGAATGGTAAATGGATAGAAAAAATAGAGGCAATGAATCCTATTCCATGAAAAATGCTCATCATCATGTTAAACGTTTAATGAAAAATTGAATAAGGTGGTGGTTAAAGACAGCAGATGCGAATCACAACCCGCAGTTCAAATCAGAACTATCGACTACTCCCATTGTGCAGTGGTGGCATTATGGGACGACCTAACCCTCCCCCGCGCCTTCAAGGGCTCTGTGCTTCGATTCTAAGAAAAACGACGGATGTATCTGAGGACGTAAATGGAAAATTGGAAACTGTAGCCACTGGAAGTAACAGTGCCTCCACACCCACTGCAAGCACGATCATGCATAAAATGACTTGCGAAGAACCACCTGCGAGGGATGTCTATTGTCTGGCAGATTTTATAGAATTTCAGACAACAACATATTAAGTCCTCAGGGTTTTTCAGGCACCCAATGTACAAGGGAGAAAGTTGAGTTCAAGTCGGATGTGTCTAGTAACAGACCAACTCTCTTTTGATTTTAGCTAGCAAACTTTTGGCAAGTCAAAAATCTCTTCATGATCATCATTTGAATTTGAATTTTTGTATCACAAATGTAATTAAGCACTCGGGAAGGGATGGGAAGCGTTTACCACTTAAGGTCCCTTTATTTACTCCTTTGTTTACGCCTTCGTTTACGGCCATGAATGGTGCAAATCAGAACATTACAAATACAGGCCTGTTACAATTTGTTGACTTCGTATTCAAGATTTGTGCCCAGTTTGCGCATTAGATCTACCGTTTTGTTTACCTACGCTTTTGTTTACTGTTGAGTTCTTAATTCAAAATTAGTGTCTTCCTGGTAGCAAGTCAAAGTAGCTTTCAATTTTTACATTGAGCACCTATCCGTTTGAAGCTACTCAGACCTTGAATAGTTTTCAGACACCATGATCCAAAACATCGTGTTTAATATTTTTCACCAAATAGCTATCCTTGGGAATTTTATAGCATAAAAAGACACATACCAAATAACTTTTGATGTAATAATTAGGGTACTGACCTGAAATGCAAAATTTAAAATCATTGCTTACCGGACAAAAGTTAAGTGGCATTTCGCATCACGGTCCTAGATATTGTTATTTATGCTTTCTTGAGAATCGGCTTCTGTATGTCGATCCCTACTTTTTTCCTGAAAATAATTTTTGGAATTTTGACATACATTGTCATCAATAGTCCCATGCGCTGTGGAATTGGTTACAGTTATAGCTTGATAGTCCAACAACTATTGCTGTATGGTTGCCTGCTAGTCTCTCTGGCGGCTTTTTATACCGTTCATAGAAATAAACATTACGTAAATACATCATCAAGTGTTAAAACCAATTGCAAAGGCCTGGTAATCTTATGAACTCGTGAGAATGACGCAAGGTGATAAATGGCAAATCTGACAAGCGTGTTTAATAGTACTGTCGTGCAAGGACCAATGTCTGCCCCCAGGCTTTCTGAGATGATTCTTCTGTCATGCACACGTTAAGCACCTTTTACCATATCTTGCCCAGCCTGGTTTTCAGCTTCACATATAATGAGGACTAGAAATTAAAATACGAAGTGATCTGAAATATGGAATGAAAAGTAAGTAGTGGATTTTCATGGTAGGTATACATAGCATGGCTTACTGGAGCAGGAGAGGATGTTGGTTGCAGAAATTTGCAAGGTGGTTCTTTGGTTGTCTATGAAGAACAACGAATTTCCTTACTAAGTTGCCATGTTCCATGTGCGTCAACTACCAACACAGGTGATGGTGAAGCAACCGCGAAAAGAAGTCGATTAAACATAGGAGAATTAGAAATACCGTGATTCAACTAACGATAAATTTGCATGTGAACACACAAAAAGAAAAAAATAGAAGCTTATCAATTATACAGTTAGAATCCTGTTGAGAGTTAATTGGAAAGAGACTGAAGCAGTTTTTCGCTCAGTCTACTATCCTACCAAGCCAAATGGACTCTTCAGTTGTCACAATGTATTAATTAAACTACCTTGGCTAAATAGTGTAGTTATGGGATAGATTTTGCATTGACATCACAGCGACACTGATTTTTGTTGCACGTTAATATGCTCATAAGATTGTCACAGAAATCAGTTATGACTGTTTGCTGGCTAGATTTCAGTGTATCACAAAGGCATCGCTAGATTCTCTCGTACATATTGGATTCCGAAGGTATTGTATGACTAAAAAATTGGATACTTATCGTTTCCGATGGTCAGAACGTCCTTCTCAGCAACATCTCGACTTGTTTGTACGGCATTCTTTCGCACCAGATAGAAATTACTGCCAATGATTCAACGAAAGAGGCAATTGGAGAGAAAAAATCCCATGTTTACATGGATAGTCAAACTGTAAAATAAGACGCAGCTGAAATCGGTAAGTGAAGAACAACTCTCCAGGTGGGGGCAGAGTTCATTATGACATGAGTCATAAACTTTTGAAGCTACGTTTCGCGAGATACGTCTCCCATCGTTAGGCCCATCGAACCCACTGAGCTGACAAATTCAGGAACTCCCCAGGGGGTTGAATATAGATGGTGTGTTTATGTCAGATTGATGCAGCTGTATATTCTTTTAAGAGCGCAGAAGTACCTTTCAAGACGTGCACAGAGAGGACAACGATTGTGTGTCTCGTGAATGCCATAAATGAATAAAGGATGTCATAAATGGATAAAGGATGTCGAGAAACGGTTTTTGCAGCATGACAGAGCTTGAGGACATTAGTCAAGTACAGGTACAAGTATAATGGTAGACGAGGACTAAAATTATTTAGTTTGAGAACGTTTATTAGTTAATACCTCTTCTTACAGACATGCTGCTTACATTTTGGGGATGTTAGTAAAGTTGCTGTAATTTATGGTAAAAGTAGAAATTGACAAAACGCTGCGTCATTAATGAAAACATACCGTCACTTCACTAAAAAGTTAATACATCACTTGACACTGATATGCATCGGAAACATGAACATTGCAAAAAAGACGATGCTTTGCTGTAGAGATGATGGTAATTGAAACAACTTCCTGGAATTGATGGTTAGGGTGCATTGGACATGCCCTCCCTAAGGTAACATAACACGATCGGGGTGTTGCAGATGAAGAGAAAAAAATAACTTTTTTATTGCACTTTGTAATAATCTCGGGCTCTAAGCACATGTTATCCAAAAATTTCACTGCCTGCATGGAAGGATACCCAGAACGTCTAGAAACGATGCCTTAGTCATTCCACTGTTTTCGTGTCCCCTATCTCACGTAAAACTTCCTGCGTCCTTCATGGTCGGTTGAAATATAGTGGTTGAATCAGCATGAATGATATGCGATGCAAAATGGGGATCAAAACAGTTATGCTTGTAGAAGAAAAGGAAAGAAGATGAAATTGGTTTAGACATATCAATAAAATTGAGAACGCAACTATGGTTGTATGTATTAAAAAGATGGCTTTACAAGGAAGTGGATCTACAAAGACTACACAGAAGTTGGACGAGCTAAATACCAGCAGATGTGAAGATGTACTGCTAACGCTGAAAACAGATGCCCTGCAGAGAGAGCGATGGAAAGGTTAGGTAAACAGGAAATGTGCCAGTAGGTTAAGTAGGCCAGTTTTAGACATCATGTAAAACCTGGCACCACCTAACTGTCATGAATGGTAAACAGTCTTAAAGCACCAAACAATTCTTCTACTTAATAAAAAGGCCACAGATTTCGCTGGTAATTTTGATAAAAAACTCTAACATAGATATGAAACCACTTTATATAGTTTCCATCCTTGCAATACACCAAAGCTACTTCATTTAATAAATATAATTCGATGAATATTGGTGAGAGATCGAAAGTCTAGTGATCAGACGATACCTAATCATATAAATATCAAGACGACGGTCTGTCTTGAAGTATTGATCATTCTTCTAGAGATGAACATGATATAATTTTCAGTTAGTTCGCAATTCGTAATTCAGTTACTTTCGTTGGGCATCATGCCAAACGCTATTCCATAACTTTTTAAATTGCCAATGCCAAAAGGTCTTTCGTCCAGCAATGAAGCTTAAAGTAGTCCGCTAACCTTTTATTGCTGTTTAAAACATAATTTCAAAGGAGATTAATAGTTAAATTACCTTCCAATTTATATCTCACTTCTCTCTATATATCTTTATATATAGCAAGAGTTTTTAAGCAACGAAGTCCTCTGTGGTCATTGAAGTTATCAGTCATTGTAGTGCCAGTCCTCCCTCCTATATAACTCGCTACGTCTAACAGTAAGTCCATTTTTCCTTTCAAAGTTGGATGTTTCAATTAGTATTTTTTCACAGTCTTTATCAGCTGTAAGCAACTACTTAGGCTTTACTTCAACTTTCACGATTTCACTCAAAATCTACTGAAAAAACCCACATTTTCTTCAGCTCAGCGGATCGTTTGTTTATCTAGTTTGGTATGCAAAAATTTGTTAACATGTGCTGAAGTTTGGTTACGTTCGATGAAAATATTTCAACTTCACTTAAAGCAACTTTAGTAGCCTATTAAGAAATATTTCACATTTGACACATAAAAATTGTTACTTAGAAGTATGCTCGATATTGCGGACCAAAAAATCGGCAAATTGTAACATATATCTTCCATTAAAATTATTATGCTACTTTTCTGTCAGTCCACTGTCCGCAGTTTAGCGGGTTTAAATTGCCAGTGACTGCACTGAATCATATTTGCTTTTACAGTGCGACGACAAGAAACAATCTATTCGACGTTTCTCGTCTTAACTATCTTACTCAAGCCCCAAGTTGTCCGAATAATTCACTATTGTATTCAGTTGACGCTTACACTGACCAAGATTGAGTAGATGTTACATTATTGATACGGCAGTGTTATAGTGTTGAAAATACCATTTATGAATGTGCTGGTATGTGTTACACAGGAGAGCTTGTGGTGTAGATACAGTAATACTTGTGTTTAGGTGGTTTTGTATATAACAGCCGTACCCTATCTCTTCCAAGTTATCATGGAGCGGCCTACTCCAACTCAACAGAAAGTTAACGAGTATCGAGAGACGTGATAAGAGCGTATCTATGGGGGGACGGGGGGCAATGTCACTCAAAGAGTTATCTCATTTTATATTACACCATGCTGAAATTCAAAATGAAGGAGTTTACACTTCATTGTCTCCCCCCTCCCGCTTACCGTACACCCACTTACAGGTTTCCACGTGAGGCATCTTTGAACCCCGTCTACTTCTTAAAAATCTGTCAAACTAGAGAAGACATCGTTTGCGTCTCGGTCTGAAAGTTCAGTGACTTGAAAAGATATGCCCTTAAAAATTACTTTGATTGGTTTGTATGCAAACGTTTTATATGTGAATTATGCGACGTGACTCATCAGACTTGTCAATAATAAGTGCACACTTACTGTTTGTTCTCCAAAAACCGATTTAAACAAAGTTTGTTCACTTATCTCTTGACATCTGCTCTAACCTTAATGTAAAGGAAGAATGGTACCAAAGTTGACTGTCTTTTGATTTGAGCCCTATATCCATATGCTTGCAGAATGTACAGCTATTTTCCGCATGTTAGCAAGGACTACATAGATACTTTAAAGTAACTTTATTAGGCCGACGTAAAGACATCCCAGGTTACTCACCTATTGTTGAACTTCCCTCCACCTACGAGTGTGTTTTGAAGCCTTCGATTTGTTGAAAATATATTCTGACGTTTCCTTGCCTACTAGTTTAGACGGTGTAAATCAACATTTATACAATTTCAATATTATAAACTAAGTATTAGTTAGATTTAGTTGATAATATGCCGATCAAAGTTGGTTTAGGTACATCAAGCCATTTCATGAAACTTTGATGAGACTTCCATTATCTATAATTAAAGGGAAGAAAGCAGCCGCACATGATCAACTACTGACAGGACTTGTAAAAGATATTGCGGTAGTAATAAGTAGACCATTGTGTCACATCATCAACTCGTCAATTAGTAATGGAAAAGTACCGACTGTCTGGAGAACAGCCTGAATCACACTATATAAATTGGGAGGTTGCAGGAAAGAAACATGGTCCCCGGTGTTAACAGCTCTGTCCAGAATTTTGAAGCAAGCAGTACATTTCTAGTTGAATGACTATCTTGAAAATAGGGCCTTGTAATGCACGCCATTTGGATGTAGAGAAGGGGGTCTACAACCACTGTAGCTGCAGTTTTTGTGGAGGACATCAGGCGAGAAGTAGTTGATGGTAAATCGTTTTATAGACTTTAGAAAAGCGTTCCATGCGATTAGCCACGCTCAGTTATTGGAAAAGTTATTATAACATGGTGTATGTAATACGGAATTAACATGGTTTACTGTCTACCACTGAAACAAAATTCAGTGTGTATGTCTGAATATTACATCATCAACACCAAAGCCGATATATAATGGGGTTCGACAGAGATCAGTGTTAGAATGTCTACTATTTATCACTTTCTTCATTGACTTTTGAAATACTTAGTATATTACAAAGTTTTCCATTGTGAAGGTGGCACGGTGATATATTTCTAACATTTTTTGGAAGCAGCTTTTGCACATACCCTCATAAAAAACTGTTTGATATAATGCTTCAAAAAGGGAAGGCAGAGACAACGCTTGCAGAACGTTGTAAAATGTCGGGAGAAACAAATGACCGGTTTTTTGTAGCCGACAAAAGAAGGACAATCTATGAAGTCACGAACTACAAATATCTTGGAGTTCCAGCAGTCACCAGACTTTCATTCCAGTAACACTCACAACAATCACAAATATCAGGGTTAAATTTACGTTTATTGTAACGTATACCATATTAGACCACAACGTAATACTTACGTGGCCAGCGCTATTCATCAGACGATGATGATACCAATAAAAGCCTACAGGGTTACCGTAAATCTAGATACAGCAACTGGTCAGATAGGCCGATTAAACTCTTTAACAAAACGGACTAAAGCGTACAGGAGACAAAAGTAACGTTCCCATCAACATCGGCATGGAATTTCAGAAACATGCTTGTATTTATGTAAGAAAGTTCATTAATAGTCACACATGCAGCTATTTTAACGCTTGTGTCTAGACGAACAAGCATCACTTTCATGTGAAAACTGTGAAGCGATAATCATGGTACAAAGAGTAAAGTTGTCTGCTGCAACGAAATTTTATTATATTTTCAGTAGGCTTAGTTTGTATTATATGTTACCAAATGATATAAGAAATACACCAGAATATTTATGTGACATACCTTCTATTTTCTTTATGCATTTTAAAATGCCAGAAGCTGCTTTTAAGATACTTTAGTCCTTTTAGCTGCTATCTGTCCAGTTGTTCCGTGGCAGGCACAATATTAATCGTAGTATATAGCTGATAACATTATCCCGTACAACGATTCTTGAAGACTACCAGAGCTACCCACAACTAGTTTTTTTAAATATAGAGGCATAAACGCTAATCTGTGCTCAACACTAAATGGAACTTTTTGCACATCATCATGATCCTAAATTTTACAGCCTTAATATTCTTATTTCTATTCTACCTAGATTTTATTGATTGCTTAAGGTTTTTTCGTTACTTAGGACATTGGTGCTGCTACCTCAGAGGCTAGTCCGGGTAGGGAGATACGAATCGGTCTTTGGCTTTACTTTGCTGCATACGTATCTATGGTAAACACGAATGGTATCATAAATCTTGTAAGTTGCTTGACAGCCAAAGATTTTAGGTGACACTGTGGGAGCCTAACATTTCGAGACTCTGATGCTTGATTACGCAGATGCAGCACGTCAGTGAAGCAACATCAATCAACAAATAAAATT
This sequence comes from Carybdea cf. marsupialis auct. non (Linnaeus, 1758), assembly GCA_010016065.2. Classification (NCBI taxonomy): domain Eukaryota; kingdom Metazoa; phylum Cnidaria; class Cubozoa; order Carybdeida; family Carybdeidae; genus Carybdea; species Carybdea cf. marsupialis auct. non (Linnaeus, 1758). The sequence goes on along the minus strand of JAAAKL020013968.1, from coordinate 1,512 downwards.
GCAAGACAACATCATTTTTGCGTAAAATTTCTTACATTTCTAATTGTAACAAGTTTGAGCAGATCAAGATCAGATCCTTGTGTTTTATACGAGAATTACGCAGACTATAGTGCTCTATTTTACAAAATTCCCCCCCCCCCCCCCCCCACTCCGCAAACATTCAGAAATAGGGCCTCAGAGCTTCGAGAAACTAAAACTGTCATTTTATATTATCAATGTCTGCAGCGGCTCATTTACTAAAAATCTAAGGTACTTGCGGAAGAAGTTGAAATAAGAACTATTTGAATATACTGCAGTACCATCCTACAAATGAAATAAGTATTAAGTGCAGGAATGATATCTCTCGGTGTTTTTCCATTAAAAAAGAAGTTAGCAGTGAACCAAGTGAGAGTGTCCACAGAAAAGTCCGTGTACTTTGCAGTCTTTAAAACGTATTCAGTCGAAGACTGGAGTTTACCTCAACTACCATTGGTCATCATTATAATGCAATTCATTAAGCCGTTAATCTTCTCTCTGTGTTTGGGATTGAATTCAAATAATTGATAAAATAACACACACAGATATTTTCCTATCTTCGTTTTAAGTTTGTTTTCTTGAGTTGATATGTGCAAGAAGAAAGTCATAACGTTGCCAGGGCATACTGTTAGTATGAGCATTTCTCATGGCTACCTGCAAGTATCGGCTTTAAGTATTATGAAGCAGACATTTAAAGATTCTTAGAGAATTTGATACTTTGGTGAACTCTTTCTCTTTGGCAAGAAGAAATCCTTGGTCGTACAAACACAGAAAACTCAGCACGTCAGAGAAACCTCAAAGGCATCTGCCCATACCCTTGAATTTATTTGAATCTCTCTTCACATCAACTAACTTACAGCATCACGTCCTTATTCACCCATTTATTATCAGGCAGCTTTTGCACCAATGCAGCACGTCGTAAGTAACATGCTACTACATTGTCCTGTCCTTCGGCAATCCTGAACTATATAGGAGCTTTTTGTACCTAGCATATTTTCAGGAATTCTTTTCAAAAGTAACAAATTGCTGAAATTCTTTAAAAACGGTAATGACAGAGTTCGCCACAATTAGATGTTGATTTTGAACTTGACCGCAATCAGCAAATTTATACCGTTTTTCTTATGCAGTCAGCACCAATAAAGAGAAACTCCTTGCAAATAGTAAAATCCTGGATAACTTCTCTGTAACCTACAGCTGTTGTGAAAAGTATCCGATTTAATTAATGTTTTGGGGGTTTCCTGACTACGGGAAACTATGAAAAATGTCTACGATAATCTGTACAGGTGTTGTTATAATACTGTTATCAATTGTAAGCAATAACTTGTAAATAAGACGTGGGCAGGTTAATCGTGTCAGAGCTGAAACGAATTCGATGCTAAAAAAACTTCGAATGAACAATGGTAATACCTTCCGTGGCAGTATACGCTTGCTGAAACAGCTGATAGAAACGCTGAATCGTCCCTAATAAGGAGTTCCAGCCAACTAATAAAAACAGAC
>JAAAKL020013967.1:0-12193 GCA_010016065.2 Carybdea cf. marsupialis auct. non (Linnaeus, 1758) | reverse complement strand
GACATCCAGCCATCGAGTGCGAGGTGCGCCTTGTGGGCGTCTCCATCCTGCTGCAGACGGACTAAAATCCAGGACCGAGCGGGTTGGATGACTCGGAGGCAGGCACAAGATACGTCCATACCATCGCACCCTTCTTTGAGCGTCTAAAACTGAGACTGGACCTTGTTGCGTCCGCTCACGTAGCTCACGTAGCTTGACAATTAACAAAGCTTAAGGGCAGTCATTGCAAACAATTGGGCTTGACTTGCAAGCGCCTTGCTTCTCAAATGGGCAGTTTTAAGTTTCCTGCTCTCGAGTTAAGTCTGCTAAAGATCTGTTCATCTTGGCTCCAGGAGGCAGAACCAATAACATTGTTTACAATTAAACTCTTGGGTTAAAATTCTGTGCTTCAAGTGATGAAGAATGCTAATCTATTTGATGAAGTTAGAAATTTAACGTGCTTTTACATTAATACCATGATATAAGTGCTTCAAATTTTAGAATTCCTGTAACTATTTCATTTGATTTTTGTGCGGATTTTCACATTCATCAGTATGTGCTTAATAAGCTTCTCATGAGAATAAATGCATAGATATAATTTTTAAAATGTTGTATTTATCATTATGGATTAATATCCCAGAGCAACGCCGGGTATATCTGCTTGTTTGCATTTATTTACAGATAACATGGAAGAACGAGCAAAGGCCTATGAACAGTGTCTTTTATAGAAGGAATGAATTAAGACAGCATTCACGATCAATCGAAAATGTGCAATCGGACTCAGGACGTGCTATTGAATTTTAAAAGAGAATCAGAGAGGTCTGTTGATTGTATATACTAATCAAACTGCATGAAATAGTGCATTCATTCTGTACCTTGAAAGCTTTCTCGTCTGACACTCCTCAGAGTGCAAAAACGTCAAAAAATGAAAAGGGAATCAATAAAATATATACAGAACTGTGTAAAGGAGTATCAGTAGCTCATTTTGTTTCATAAATATATAAAAATACCATGTCCACGAGAATTTGGCAACTGCGTCATTTTTATGAATAGGGCTGATCGTCTGGACCCTTCCTTCAGCACTTCAGGAAGATATTTTGAATCAAAATAGTGTGATAAAACTGTTAGCAAAGGCTACGATTAAAATACAAGCTTAATAATGCCCTTCTTGCTGCTGCGACAGGTTCATTAACCTGTCTTTTCTATGCTTTCCTTTTTTGTAACTCTCAACATGCAACTGGAATTTAAGCCTTGTTAAGAGGAACTTCTTTGATAAAAATAAAGTATATATGGCAATTTTGGCTAAAGGGGTCGTGTCGTTTCTGCAGAAAAATTGATAGGTATATGATATTCCAGGAGTCCCGGGTGATTGATCCTACTATATAATATGGGACTAGATGCAGGAGGCAAAAAAGGTCAAAAGTGATGTAGCAGTTGTCTGGCTAGACTCAATTAATGCCAATGGGTATGTGCCCCACACAGTGTTATTGGAGGCCATGGATCATTTCTGGATTCCAGAAAATTTTAAGCAGCTTATGAGACGCTAGCATAATACATTTCGGATATGGTTTGCAGCTAATTACACAAGTGAAAATAAATTAGTGGTGAGCCCCGAAACAATACTGGTTCTCTCTTGATGATGGAGCGGATTTTAAGTAAGAGGAGCAATTGCAGCAAGTACACAGCAAGTCTTTGCAATGCAGAACTAAAAAGAGTTATGAATTTAATTTGATTGTTTTCTAGAAATTATACAAGATTAGTCTCAAATGATATTTGTAACATTTCACTTCTACGTAGTGATTTTATTGGTATTAATGAAGGATTAGCCATTACTGATAATCCTCTTTAAGTTGTGTGGTATTTTTTATGGGTGCATGGTCAACACTATTTAATGTAAGCATTAAGAATTTCAGAAGAGCCGAGCATTTGATTTTGGCTTCAGAAGGCTAAGAAATATTCCTATAAAATTATTCCATGCACCTTTCTGACAGCTAATATATGGGCTGGCGTGCGACAGGAGCACTCACACAGATACGAAAATGAGTTAAAGATGACGCTTCTGATCGATACTTAAGTGACAGCACCTCGATTTTATTTCCTGGAAAGAAAACGGGCATTTTATACACGATGCGAAATGATTAATGTAGCATCAGAAATGAACCGGTCTGTAAGGTTCAGCGATTACAAGTAAATTAGAAACTTGAGAAAAAGTGCTTACTGATATTATAAGTAGCAAAATAGAGATAATGAAGAGTAAAGATGCGGTATGTGAAATGTTGGATTAAGATGACCTTGACACAGTGCCAAAATGTACCTAATGCTGCAAATATACGCCAAAGAGACTAACAAATCGCTAATGAAACACGGTACTTGTACAACTATTTTGAAACAATCTGAAGATAACTGATTATCTTCCTTATGCAATGACCAAGAGTATCAACTGAAAGAATGCGTGACTTGTGCCATTTGATGTGTCAAAGATATGAATATATTTTTCCGTCACTATACCTACCCACATATTCCTCAGCTTGTGACGAGAGTGCAAGTAAAACTGAACCCCAGGAGCACTCAATTAAACATCATTGCTTGAAGACTCTCGGAAATTTAACCACTGACAACGATGGACATGGCAGCTTAGCTAAGTGTTCTTTAATTCATTATTTGTCAAAGAGGAAGATGTGAGATGTTCCTACCCTTAGCTATAAGGGAATACCTGGTGAAGCTGATATGTTGGTGTTGTGGTTTCTTAATGATTAAGGGTGTCTTACCGTAATTCTGCATGAATCTTAACATGAATTGCCATTTCAAGTTCTACACTCTACATAGCACGTTGGAGCCATCATTCAAGGCATCTGTGTTAGTAATGGCTTAACGTTCTTAGTTTAAGAGCCATAACGAGAGATTGGTTCATTCCAAAAACATTGAAACAGGTTTACTTCCAACTTCCTATTTAAACTGTGCGATAAAGAGACAAAAGAAGGGGAGTCGAAGACAATTGGGCTGTTTAGACCAATTTCATCTCTTAATATCGACGGGAAGGTACTCTTTGAGATCCTAGTTGGAAGGGTGATGACATTTGTCCAGAAAGACGAATGCATTGATGAGAGCGTGCAGTGGTTCGTAGAATCCCAGGATGTGTGGAGCATGCGCATGCCGCATGGTATGTCATGCAGGAGGCAAAAGAAAGGAAAGCAGATCTGTCGGTAAGATGGCTGGACTCGACTAGAGCACATGGAATAGTACCCCATCAACTATTAAAGATGGTAATGGAGCACTTATTGATCCCAGAAGCAATTCAAAGACTGGTGATGAAGTGCTATGACAGCGTTGTCATATGATCCAAAACAGGGAAGTTCAAGACAGTTTGGGAGCAACTGAAGATAGGCATTGCATCTGGATGCACGATGTCGTCCCGCATGAAGCCCAGGGCAAAGAAATTAAGTAGCTGTACATTCTGTAAAGGATATCAAAAGGAAATCCGATTCGCGAGAGCGGGACACTCGATTCCTATCGGGAACGAGGATACAGTGAATAGTCTTGGACGAATATACAGGGGAAGTTTAAGTTGCAGGAACCAACGTTAACGTGGGGTGATTTTCAATCAGGCAAAGGACGAACTTGCAAACATAGATCATACAAAGGTACCCGTTAATTTCAAGTCTTGCTGTCTGTAGTTTGGCTTGTATCCACGATTGCTCTGGCGACTGCTGATCTATAAAGTCACTGAACCAAGGGTCGAGATGACTGAAAAGAAGTGCAGTGTATATGCCTGAAAGTGACTTTATCTTCAAATAAGCATTAACAATGCAGCACCGTATGAAAAGGGAATCTCACTTGAACTTCCAATGATATCAATAATGGAAGAGTTCAAGGCTGGGAGGGTCAGTATTATTCAAAGGAACAACGCATCAGGGACGAACCCCTGGATGTATGTATGGGAAAAAAGTAGGACGTGGAGAAGGAAGTGGACAGAGCAGAGGTAGTCCTCGAGTTCAGGAAGCAGTACAGACGGGAAAGAATCGGGTGGGCTGCAACAGCTTCTGCAGGAGGACAGATAAGTAGAGTAGAGATGATGTTATAACAGAGGTACGAGGACAAGAACAGGAGAATGCACATCTACATCTAGTGTAGTGTGCTCAGCAGGGGCAGTGCCGGCACTGGCAGGAGATGGTAGTTGAAAACAACTGTCTTGTAAAGAGTTGCGGGAGTGCAAGCCAGAGAGGAACAGCTTTCTAATTAAGTCTACTGACGATATGTTGCCCTCTCCGCCCAACTTGGTAAGGTGAGATATGACAGATGATGACAAATGCGGGTACCGTCACTAAGGCATGTCCTGTCAAGCTGGTGGTTGAATGTGAACGGATTGAGGTACACCTGAGGATATGACCAGGTGTAAAGTGTCATTATTGAAGAACAAAATGGGAAATTGGAACAGGTTAATGGAGGGAAACTCCCTATGAAAAGTTAAACTTCATAAGGCAGGGAAAGGGGCCTTTAAGCCAGTAAAAAGAGGAAGTTCAAGACGAGTGGACAAGAGATGTAGAGAAAAAAAATAGAAGATTGATACAGATCTTGATAAGTTGGTACTATTCCCCATAGAGGCCAACCTGCAGCGACCGTACATGGTCATTTGTAATAAGAAAGGGAAGGTTGTTCATCTGCTGAATCTGACAGTCTAACGAGAGTAAAATCTCCGTGCAGCACAAGGAACTTATTAATGTATGCGAAGAGCAAGGGTGGATGGGATAACTGCCTCGGAGACGGCGCTAGAGCAGAGGTAGGCAATCATTTTGAATTAAGGGCCACAATGGGTTGTAAAATTTGACAGAGAGCCCGGGCCGGGAGCATTTGAAAACGCAATGTAATTTATTAAACCTAATGATTGCGTCTGTTTATTATTCATTTAATAAAAGGTGCAAAGATAAAGAAATCAACGTTTAAAGGAAAAGTCCAATGACACCATTTTCATTATTCAATACATATCATTACCCTAAGAATTAGTCAATACCAATAATTTCTAATTGATTTAAATCCCGCAAAATAATGGACGGATTGTCTCGAGAGATAGATTGTATTAAAAATTCTTCCTCAGCAGAAACTAAATAGGGGCCTTTAAATTGAGAGCGATGTGCAGCATGTTGATTAGGCTACTGAAAAGTAAATGTGCAAACTTCTCTTTATTAAAAGATAATACTAGAAAGTTCCATATGAATTTTTTTCATAACACATACAAAAATTTACATTTCAGTGGGAACAGTGCTGTTAGTCTTTTTTTGCCAGTGCATCAAAATCTTGAGTTAGTTTTGCTGTAGCAATTATCAGGATAGATTTGAGGTGTTGGCTTGTTAACCGGAATCTGTGACGAGCTTCGTTGATGTTCATGATGCTGAAAGGCTGGTCATACACATAGGCCGACAAACAGTGCCAGCGTCTCCAGTGCCAGTGTCTCTAGTGCCGTCGTTCGAAGGTTTGGAAACGTGGCTTCGTTAAGTTAAACATAAAAGTCATTCAGTTTTAAGGACTTGAATATCTCCTGTGAATCTTGCCCAAGAGAGACGATGGGAATTGATATGAGAAGACTGGCGTAGGGGAAGAGTGTAGAGAAATTGCATGTCGAGTGCACAAACATGTGGAGTAGCTAATCATACATCAATAACTTGTGGCCAACACATCCAGTGAGTGCCAGTGTTGAAGGGAGCTCCATTGAGGAGTGATCCGTCGTTGTAAGAATGCTTTCAGGAGAGTAGGGGACGAAGGAGTGTTTTGGTCATCGTATTATGATCCCAATACATACTGGATTTAACCTGCTTTACATTTATATTTGCAACCTTTTCATTGGTAGTTCTTCCTTTGGCATACAACTGCATTTCCTTCAACAAGGCATGCCACTCCTTGTCATTTTACACAAGATGTTATGCTTTTTCCTGTCATCATATGATTTTGTCTTCTGTTTCTGTAAATACCAAGAACCTTGTTATTTCGAATGACAACAACCCAAATTACTGTTGTTTTTAAAATAATTTAGCATTTTAAAGCCATTATCATACTATTTTCATGCATCTGCAACCATATGTTACGTCAGTAGAGGATGCAAATTTACTTGATAGTGGAAGTTGCTGATGGATCGATAAAGATTGCCAGTAGACAGAGGCACAAAATATGAATTCCCCGTTGCACGATATGTCACTCTTGTTAGAAACTACATTGAATGCGTTTATAAATTTTTCCCAGCCAACCCAATGGGTTTCGAGTTTATACTACCAGTACTAATTTGATCCATAAATTTCAAAACAAGCACGTTTTTGAAGTATGTCTGATTCCGCTTTGCACCACATCGAGTAAGAGCAATCAAGACTTCCCAGTAGATGAAATGATTTTACATACTACATTATAAGAACGGGTAATTATTATTATTATTATTATTATTATTATTATTACATCTTATTACATCTTCTGTCGACGTGACAAGGACTGGCCTGAGCCTGCGTTGCTTGTATTTTAGAAGTTGTTTTTATTGGGTGGTTGTTTTTTTTGTTTTGTTTTTTTCTTACTAATTGAATAGGGTTCTTTTCAAAGAGGTTGGTTTGTTTTTGTTTTATTGTTTCTTGTTGTCGTTGTTAGTAGTAGTTGCTTTTGTTGTCATCTATCAACTAGAACTGTTGTATTATTCGCAGTTTAACATGCCAAATATTTGCGACTGTTTAACTGTAATTAAATATATGTGAATAAAATACATGGTGAGTTTAAAAAAATTATCATTATTATTAGTAGTAGTAGTAGTATAATATTATAGTGTTAGTGGATAAATGCATGTCTGAATGAAATACTAACCTTCCATACTTGGAGATGGTTTTTTAGCTCTCTGGAATTAATAATTGTTTCCTCTGGTTTTGTTGTGACATAAACTGATCCAGTGACGTAATAACTCCGAAAATCATTGGTGGCGGAGGGAGGAAGCAGCAGAAAAAAGGTTACTAACTATGTTTTTATTTAAGACCTGAACAGCAAAACTAACGAAACAAAAAATGTCAAAAGCATGCCTTGTTAAATTGCAGACGTTTTCATACCTCTCTCTACCTATCTTGTCTTGCTTATGAAGTCTCTAGATACCTCATAGGTGTCCATTGTATATTCTTTTGGCGAGAAATAATTCTTCCGGCCCATTTTTACAAATTCTATGATCTTCTTCATTCTACAAACCCTCTTTCGAATATCGTATATTTCTCGATTTTGGACATGGGACCATTGCAGGGACGATAAAGTTTTTATCAATTAAAAAAAGTAAACAGATTTCATTGAATGTCCTCTTTCACCGCAATGCCATGCTAGACAATCGTTATAATTTTTTGAAGGAAGCTCTATATTAAACAATTATTGCCTCAAATAAATTTAACAGTGCCAAAGTTAAGCCTCCTTAGGTATCCCAACGTAAAATTTTTGAGTTCACAAGGTGATTAATTGATATTTATCCAGGAGGAGTATTCTACCATATGACCACTAAGCTTAAAAAGTAAAAAGGAGACACAAATTTGTCTGCTTCAGAGAAGGTCACAGTAAGATTGGTGCCTTTTAGCCTTAGCATAGTGCAAAAATCTGCCCCAAGATGTGATTTTTTCCAGTAATCGTTTGAAAGACGTTCAAATATAAGGTAAAAGGTATTTTACATCTACGTTTGTTTGGTAGTGAAATTGTAGGATGCTTGAGAATGGCTCGTTGATTTTTGTCAACATACAATACATTGTATTGACTTGAATGAAGACCTACATCCAGTGGCAGTTTTGGAGCGCTTTGGGCTCTGGACCGAATGAAGTTTGCGGGGGGGGGGGGGGGGATGATTTCATGGACTTCTGGGCAGTTAAGGCCTGCTCGTGTTGATAGTCCAGACCCCTAGCTCAATGCTGTCCCAGGTACTGTCTTCCCTCCAGTGGGTATAGTTTCCAAATTTCTAGGGTACTAATATTGGCAAGGCCCCCAACCACCCACGCGGTTACTACATCCGTCCCTAGACGCATATCTTCCCTCCTACTAGCATTAATTAACGATTAGTAATTTTCCTTCTTTATTGTCCGAATCATACTTATGTAAATTGCCGCACGTTTTCCTACTCTTTAAATAACGCTATTGTAGCCCTTATGTTGTTGGGAAAGATCAAAGGCAAGAGAGCAAGAGGAAGACAACGGTTGACGTATTTGGACTGTCTGAACCAGTGGGCCACTGAAAGGAACTCAACCAATCTGGAACTAGTCCGTATGACGCAAGACAGGGGCGGTTGGCGAAAGATCTCCGATGTCTACAACAGATATGGAACATGATGATGATGATAATGATGATTTTCAAATTTCTGATTAGAATGGTTTAACTAATTTATGCTGTTGTAAGCGCTCAAAAGTACAAGAACTCAAGAGGTAAGAAACTTATTTCATTACTATTAAATTGTTTGTTTAAGAGTTGATTTGTGTACTTTAGTTTATTCGCATTTGTATGAAGGCTAGTAGTTGTAGTAGTTGTACGATTTATAAGATATCCACGAAGCGTTTTGAAATTCTCTTTTCTAGATTTAAATCGAGTGTAATGGGCTATTAATTGCCGTAGAATTCATTAATCATAATTCAGAACATGTGCGTTAGAGGTATATGTTGCTGAGGTTGTTGGTCTGTGGTTCTTGTAGTCGTTACTCGCATATACGTCCGCGGTTAGCTTGTACTTTGGGCTGTTAGGTTCAATGATAGCAGTGGTTCTTACAGGTAGATACTAACATTTATTTTCTAAGTATTGAAGTGCAGGGCCCATGGTAGGCCTCGACTTTACAGTTACTTGCGCCCAAAATCTTACCAAATCCTTTTTGATTTAATTGCTGTGAAAAGTGGGCTTATAGTGTGGGAAACCACACCAGCGATTAGCACACGCTCCGTCGTGATAGCACCAGGCACTCCAGAAGAAAAACACATTATTTCCATGACATTGGTTTCTGTAGCTAAATAGCATTGGTGTAGTTAATTATGGTGATAATCGATCAAAATTCTTTTTTTCTTTTTTTGCACTTTTGTATTTTTTTGTACCAGCTGCACGTGGTGACGTTCCACATGGCATGAGACAAGGCTCATTATCACCTTGGTAGCGCCTCCTTTCCTTTCATTGGTCAGCGGTAGCATGATGGTACCTTTTGGACAGATCTCGATTTCTTGAAAACACATACCACCGTTTGGAATCGTGTTTTCTCGTTGATTCTTTTGATAATTGCTGATCACGGGATCATATAGCGATTTATTTTATGCTAAGATTTTTATGGATTAGAGCGTAGTAGTTTTTGGGAAAACAAACAGGTATGTTTTATTATCTTCCGTATAATTTTGTGGCATTAGCCGATAATAGGCATCTGTTTTGTATGCGCCTGCCACTTGTCATACCGTACATCTCTGTACAGTACTCACATGCAATGTAGTCTACTTATACAACCGGCGACTGTTAGCCAATTTTTGTCGGTGTCTGTTTTGTCGGATTTAATCTCATGGGATACATGGAAGAGTTTTAATGTATTCGTGAAAATCCCAATCCCCTCGAGGCCTATACCAGGTATCACGGACATGTTCGGACACGGAATTCAGAATGGCACCTGTTGATTTACTTTAAAGATTCCAATGGCAGATCAGTGTGTTTTCCTATGATAGAATCATTCTTAGAAGCAAGCGGTCATCTTTACTTGCCATTAAATACAGCTGATATAATGTACATAACTTTTTTCAGGTCTAGCGTATGCCAAGTCCGAAAGTACGAATTTGAGGGGGCCACTGTGGTAGCTTCGGTTTGTGGCCATCTGCCAACACTGCTATTTTTCTATCGTAGTGGGGCCTAACTAACAGTCTAACACAGGATCGGCGGGTTTCATTTTCGTTTTCTTTTAACAGATTGCCCTAGCCCAACGTAAATGTTATTGCCTCAATTATCAGCATTGCGATCCCCGAAATTGTGCCTTCTGCCAGTTTGTGAGTGACTCTGTGGAGGGCAGTTTGGGTCCAAGCAATGGGATGCTTTTCTAAAGCAAGCTTGCTTTAGAAATGCCAAGTAATGCTTTTCTAAAAATTGATACTCTAGAAGGCAACCTACATGATTCATCACAAGTTCTCATTCAATCATTGCTCAACATTACAAAATATAGAGACAGAATGCATGAATACAGAGCAGATCCTGATGCTATACCAAGTCCATGCATTGTTAACTTGCGTTTAGTAATAAAATATAAATTTTAAAAGTATGGATATTAAGTAAATGGAAAAAATTGTGCATTATTAACGCCTCTTGAGACCACTGAAACAATGCAAATATTGACATGTAGGCTATAAGTGGTATTTAAAGGCCACAAACTTTTGCTATGCATTCATATTTGTACTAATTAGTAGATGTATAAATAGTTGCAGAATGATGCTGAATAGTTTAATAATGCAGAAATAAACACATAGAAGAAAGACATTTTAAAAGAAACAAAAAACTACAGCTATCTTTATTAAGTAACTCCACGTTGCACTTACCTCTGCAGTCTTGGCACTAGAGAGAATTATGTATTAGTAAGTAGTGGGTACATAACGTGGGTAAATATTATATTAGCAAAGAGGTTTTTGGAAGAGTGATTGTAATCTGTGGAATACAGAGGGACATAATACTTAAACTTGCAGATTTAAATTTGTTTTTTCTTCTTGTAATAGTTTATTAAATTCCTCAACATTATTATTTTGAGTAGTTGTTAGTATTCATATATTAATGCTGTGATTGTATGATATAGTAGCTATAGTATCTGGGGCTATGTACTTTCATTGATGCAGAAATGGTCAGATAATATTCTCTGATCTCTTGTAAGCCTTTTCAAGGGTGTAATCCGTGCAATATCATAGTGAAGTACTAGCATTAATTTCTGTGGTATGTTACAGAAGAATACTACCCATCACTAGTTTTATAATAAAACGTCCTTGACTCATATGTCCACAGTTTTTAAAGAGATTTTAAGGATACAAAACACTAATTGTAAAGAAATCACTTCAAGATGGCTCCAAATGGTTAGTAGAGGAGTGATGGAGCTGTTTGTAAGTCAGGACATGACATGCTTTACTTATTTCTGAACAGTCAATATAAAATGGAAGTGAGACATTTTCTTGCTTGAATATTGCTGGAGCAGGGCCACAGACTGTCTTAGAAATGCTTTAGCACATACCATTGGCATGCATAGATGATATTAAATCTGCACAAATAGGGAATTCATTTTATACTTAAAAGATTTTTTTGTCTAACTTTCCCCAGGGAAAATCAGCAGATTCTTAAATGAAAAGGAATCAATGAAATCTTTTACCCAACTTTGTATATATACTCTTACAATTTTGTACTCTGAGGAGTGTCAGATAAAAAGGGTTTAAAGGACAAAATGAAAACATTATTTCATGCAGTTTTATTATTCTGTGCCATAAACAAACTATTCAAATAGATGACATTCTGATTTTCCCTTCAGTGTGATTTTATGTTGTGTAATCATTGGTCCAACACAATTCTCTCATGCCTGCAAAAAGAGTAAAGTGCTTCTTCAATCAACTATGTAGTTGATAATGATGTACATTATTGCCAGCTCATTTTATTTGAGCTATACCGGTAGCCTGAAATTTGAGGCGTGCTGAAAGTTAGCAGCTGATCTTTTTGTCTCTGCCATCTGCCCTCCACATAGGCCTTTACTAGCTACAGTTTTTCCTACTGTAAACAGTTTCTTTTCTCCCTCTACCTACTCTGCAAGGCTACTTAACTCTCTCTCAATACTGCTGAGCAATCCTTTGCACTGGTCTTTTGGCACAAGTCCTATTTTCATTAACATTTTTATAACCTACTAAAATCTCTTTTTATATTGTTCATGTATTATTCTTAAGTGTGGATCATTGCAGTGTCAGTATTCCACAGCTGTTTGACACTGGAAGTATGAAAATTTCGCGCCAAAATGAGAAATTCGTCTACAATCTTCTACCTAGGTATAATGATTTACCGATTGCTCATGAACTACATAATGCATTTAAAAACAAAAACGACCGTTAGATGACCAGTTAAATTCTACATGGAATACCTTAAGGTCCTGGTTGTAGACTGTTCCAGAGCGTAGAAAGAATTTATTGAAGTTGAAAGTTATCATGATTTTTCACGTTGGCAACACGTTTCACGAAAGTGCGGTAAATGAAGAAGAGTTTAG
>JAAAKL020013966.1:0-12194 GCA_010016065.2 Carybdea cf. marsupialis auct. non (Linnaeus, 1758) | reverse complement strand
GACCCAGAGGAATTTTTCGTCAACCGGTGGTTCACAACTACAGTCCTTATTCAAAGCTTCCTTATGAATGAGACATGTACTCAATCTCCATTTGTTAATCCGATAGGTGCTGTGTTTGCATCCTATAACTACACAGTTGGCTGGCACAATGATTACATAAACAGCTAAGGTAATTACAACTCAAAAGCAATTTTATTAGCAGTCACAGAGTCAGAACTTCTCTCAAAACAACAAGCTAGTCGAGGGAATTTTTTTTTACCCTAAACTAGTTCCCAGTTTCCCATTAGCGCAGACTCCGTAATGGCAGCTGCAGTACTCGAATTGTTGTATTGATGGGCACTTTCCAGGCTACTCGTCGTTTGATTTCTTTCCTTCTTGGTGGCATACTTGGTTTCGAGCGTAGCCTATTTCCCAGCCAGTGTAGGCAATGTCCTCTGGGAAAGAGCTCACTTAAATGGGTGGTCTCCCGTTCCCTTCCCCAACCGATAGTCATTATATCGATCTAGGCGAGATTCGAACCCACAACCTCTAGTATGTGAGTCCGATTCCTTACCCACTAGACCACGCCGGCACGTCCTTCGCGCATCTGGATATTCCATCATGTGGAACATGTTCATGAACGTTTCTTAGACTTGAAATTAAGAGCTAGCCATCAGCTCGTTTGGCCTCAAACGCGTTTATCATCTCTTCAAACTTTAATTCTGCCACTAAAGACTTCTGCTTATTGAATGCTTCTTTTACCTTCGTGTTATGATTACTTTCAATGCCACTTCTGGAATAAATACTTTCTAAACTCTTCTATCAAAATATTTCTATGAAATAGATCAAAGAAAAATTAAATGTCACTATATCAAATGACTACGAATAGACCTGACTATCCCTCAAAGTCAGGGTGTAGTTCTTAGGTGGTAACATCCACGTAATATCCAAGGGATCACTTGAGTAAAACGGCAGCACCGAGATCGTTAAAAGTTTACTCCAACGGCGATGGACCTGGTTTTCACTCTCTCCAGCATCTATCTTTGGAAAATACGATAAATTTTAAGGAAGAAGATACGTAAAATGTACACGAAATATCCACCGAAAACAGCTTTTTCGACATGGCTGACCAGACTATATCTTCTTTATTTACCGAGTCATCGCCAGCAAGCTCTTCCTCCCTCCCCTTGCCAGAAAGTTTGCAACAGGTTCCACAGCTTACATATGTGGTATATTGTAAAGCAAAATTTACCTCTGCTAGTCTTTCAAGTTCCCTTTATACTGCAAACGTTGTTCGTCGAGGCACATTATTGAGCTGGAAACTATCCTGTAAAGTCATCAAGGTTTACTTCGTGAATTCTACGTTCTCGTTATGGTTCTATCCTTGCTTTTGCTCTAGCGTATTGATATATTCATAATGATTCTATATAAACTCCGATCCTTTGATACTTAATGTGTCTTGACGTATCGCCTCCGAATACTTTGCCAAGGAAAGACAGTGTCATGTTCCTCAAGATTGCAAATTTTATGACAGAATGACGCTTTTAAGTGCTGTTTGCTCTTGAAATAGTTTTTTGTAACAGTATTTTGTTAGCACGGAGGGATCGTATTTTTACAATTATGTACATACCAAGGCTCAATTGTGAGCAGCTGGCGCTGTTACTTTTTCTTCAATTCAGTTCTCGTGTCAGCATGCTTTATTGTAAATTGTGTATTTCACCTACTTGAACTTTTTGTCTATTTCTTCTTCGACAATTTATCATGAACAGCTAGCACATATATTACAACAACACGTCTGGTAGCCATGAGAGCAAAATCTGATCTTTTTACGGTCTCCTCTATCAGAAATATCCCCAATATCTCGAAACCGTTTGGAAAATGATAATTCTCAGGTTTTTTTGCCTCTTGATGTAACCAACACACCCACTTACCGCGACCCTCCCACTCTACCGACTAACAACAACTCTTATCAACTCTTCTTTTACTTTTTAGATATTAGCTTCTGCCTTCATATATACATTTGAAAAACATCTTGGTGCCACCTTTTCAGATAACAGACGAGAAGCTCTGTCGCTTTTCATTGGAAAAGTTGCAACAGCAATGGAGAAGGGAATGTAATGCTATTTCTTCGTATGAACTGTTTGATATTCGACGAAGTAAGAGGAAGAACAACGAATACAAATTGAACGAAGTTGTAAATGGTCGGCAGAACATGGGTCTCCAAAGTATCATGGATTTCCACGTGGGAAGAGCATATCCATTTTCAATACTTTTATTACAGCCTTGTATGTTACTCAAGCAATCAGATAAATAACCAGCTGATCTGCAAATGTACTATAGACAGCACCGTCATGTTTTATCCTCAAGTAACAGGTCTACAGCCTAATGTACAGTCAAGTAGGCGCTATTTATTACGAGCTGAGCTTTGTATTACAATACAACTTGACGCATGCGCATTCGGCCTTGGTGTCAGTATTGCCAGATGCACAGTAAATGTAGGTCTATCACAGACTGTCATCTCCGATGCACTGTCTGATAAATATTTTTACATATTAAATAATTTTATGTCCAACAATCGTAGAGCAACTTAATTTACATTCACCCAATCGGAATGACATTCGGAAACAACGTTTGAAATTTACGGCGTCAAGAAGTCTTCGATCGCGTGAATGCTGAAGGTTGAGTCACGATAAGTCTGTAAACTAACGTGTGCGAATAATAAACGTATAGGGCTTGTGATTTTCTGAGTGTACAATATGATTGTTTTGATCGATTGTGCTGAGATGACACGCTTGAGACTGCTAAGCTACTGCTGTTACACCCTCCCTGCCTGCAATAGTATAGTCAATCACAGTAAACCAACCCCACCTAGGGAGCTTATGCCAAGAAATGGAGCTTTGCAGGTGGCATGGCGCTTGTAGAATCACTTCAAAACAAGCATAGGTAGGCCTATGAAACCTTTGACACCAAAAGGGTTTAAGCTGAGTAGTATATGCGCCGTGCAAAATTGATGCCACAGAAGAATCGAAACCCCTTAAAGTTTATCAGATGAGTTCTGAACGTCTTTCTTATTGCCTTGTCATCTTCAACTTGCGCAAACATAGATCAATACTACTACCCTTTGCATCTATATAGTTTTAAGATCAGTTTATTCAGATTCTACCTGAATACTGGCCACATGTTGTGCAACTATTTTGTGCCAAATCTTACGTAAAAATTATTTGTTTGATCTCATCTGGCTACATTTTCCCGAGAGAAACCAAATATTCATTTGTGGCCGAATGTACAGCAATGGCGATCAATACTGGTCACTGAAGTTTCAGTTGCCTGGCGACCCTGATTGGTTTTTGTCAATTTTATATTTGAGATGGATAAATGTCAGGTATCAACAATCAAACTTTTGTGTTGCTGGGTTTAGCTATTCTTAGACTCATCAAGATTAAAGCCTGAAGCAAAGATGTATCATCGTCTACGGACGGGGTTCATTACTGACTGTCTATACGATTACTAACCGATTTTTACTTCTCAGATTACAAATAATTAAACCCAGTAGGCACAATTGTAAAGTCTTGACATCTTATGCCACAGCAGCGTATTATATTAATAATTATCCTGCATTTTCACTATTAATACGTAACAATTATGAAAGCCAATGAAAGTTGTACTCGATTGAAGAGTTCTTAGTTTAACGTTGGTGGTCATCCAATTATGATGCCAGTTTTAAACTAGCAGCTCCTATTTATCTTCTTTTTACGTTTTATTGTCATATTTCTATATATTTTGACCATGACTATTCAGTATGACGTTATCCACCATACTTCTAAAAAGCAGTGTACCGTAGTTAGTTTCTTTGACAGACAGTTAATGTTAGAGTTTCACGCATATAACTTCAATGTAAACAATTCTTTTTGTAAAAGTATTCAATGTACGACGAGCCTCGTTCCCGTTTAGATGTATGCCATTTTTGTTCAGAAACGGGGGCAGATACGCTATACATACCAATGTATACGTTTCTATTCATGTTTTCATTCTTGTATTCGTTATAAAGAGAGCGTATTGACGCAGCGTATAGTTTCACGGAGAAAAAAGATTTCTTAGTGACTCAGGGTAAATCATTACATGTTGTAGCAATGAGAAGTGGCTGTGTATTGGCTTCGAGAAGAGCCTATCCATTTTCAGGAATCTTAAAGTTTACAATAAGCAAGTCCCTTGTGGCTGCAAAGCAAAATCAGAAGCTTCAAAGATCAGAAGCTTCAAAGATCAGAAGCTTCAAAGATCAGAAGCTTCAAAGATCAGAAGCTTCAAAGATCAGAGGCTTCAAAGATCAGAAGCTTCAAAGATCAAAAGCTTCAAAGCATAATGAGCACGCTATGATGTTACATACTGTAGCAAGTCCATTGAATTGATATTTAACGTTTATGATACATTGTTCACGCAATATAACAGAAAAGCAATGAAGAATAGTAGGTTTATTATGCCTTACAAAGAAATTTAGTAGGAATGTGGTTTTTACAGTGACAAAAAGACACGAAAGAGATTGAAATTTCCAGGTACTCTTTAAAGATTCAGGATGAAAAATCCACCCTCTCAATATAAGCATTTGAATTTAGATAGAATCTTTACAATAACTTTTAGATCCAGGAAACACATCAATGCCTACCACATAGGCTACTGAGAAATATTGAAGAGGATTACCTTAACATAAAATAAGGAAATAATATGCTGCCCTGTTTCAAGCCCAGTTTTGAACTGAGTTGCGTCACTGATCATAACAGTCAGCGGTAGTAGAGGAAAGAGACATCCAAAAAGAGTCGAACGAACTACAGAGAACAAGGAAAGACCAGTAGTGTTATTGGCATCCAACGATAGAGAAAAGTTAAAGGTATGGATTCACTCTGATACATCCAAGTATAGTTATGCAGCTCTCATCAAACTTCAGTTTCCAATATCGGCATAAACTGTAACGAGGTGTGGATGACATACTTCCCGCTTTCCATTGAAACTCCAAGCGCGATTTTATATCAGCAGACTCCAACCCTGTCCACCCGAGATTTCTATATACAGAGATTTATTTCTCCGTATTTGAAAAAACCTGCGCCTTCTGGTGTCGTATTCGCGTCATATTTGCCTGTCCACACGTATACGGTCAGAAAAATAGGAAATATTTACATTTTGCACAGAGCGTGCGCGAACTTCCTTATTTGGAATGAAGCCGCGAAAAACAATGTTGTCTGTACGAGGTGTTTTGTTTCCTCATTGACAGCAAAATCGAAAAGTCGCATCACATCATACCATTGCAAAATGTCTACCCTCAGTTCCATTTCAACTACATTGAAGGGAAAAAATGAATCATTCGTTTGGACAGGTGATGAAGTCCAACCACTGTTAAAAGTAACTTCGGAGTAGAAAGTTTCGAAGATGAATGATGATGAATAACTGACGTGATCACGGAGCGCGAAAAGGACTGGATCCTGATTATGAAACGTCATTGTATTAGAAAACCTTCGAATTTGGTGTCCACACAAATACAATGAGCCGGCGTTTTAAATAATCTACAGTCTGGAGAGCGTATTAACAAACGTCAGTATTTGGTGACCTAATACGTCGTATACGTGTGGACGGGAGGCCAATACGAAGAATATGCCTGATTTGAAGAGGCTAGGCCAGAAAGAGGTTGCGAAAAAAATCCTAGGACGAAAAGTAGAAACCATTTATAATTTTTGTCCAGCTAATTATTTCGATGAAACGATGAAGAAAATCCTAACTGCTCCTGCGTAACCACGATCGCTGCACCGATCGTCATAAAAATCGTCTAGTGGAGATGTGGCTTTAGACAGGTCTTCTCTATTCCCAAGTTTTTGAAAAGATTGACTGCCAAGGATCTCTTAATGCTTGAGAAAGGCAATTTTACGGATTTACTTTAAATCATTAATCAAAACGCTGATTTATTACTATGCACAATGCAAAAGACATTATAAAAGGCACAGTTGATCTGTTAAACGGAGGCAACACGTGATCCATGCTTAGACCAATCATATTCAAATTCATTTTGCAACAGGCAATTACCCAGTAGCGATAGCCTGCTGTCAATTTTTTTCTACTACACTCCGTTTAATGTGTAGACGCGCAAAGGTCACACATAGAATCTTTTCTCTTACATTTCTATTTCCAGTACTTTGCCGAAAGCTGTCGTAGCCGGTTGGAAGCTCGCGATTTGGATGGCGGAGCCCTAATCAGTCCACTCGCTCACAACTCTGTCTGAACTTTAGGCTTTCTTTCAAACAGATGCAAAGAACAGCCTTGCGTAGTTACCCTTGCAAAACACACAAAATCTTTTCAGCATGCTTCTGAGAAGAAAACGTCCATCAGCATGAAATAATACACCATGGATGTGTGAGGAGGTAACGAAAACTCAAATTAACATAATTTTTTTAGCAGAGTCAAAACGGCACATCAGTTGCATACTTTAAAATGTTAGCCCAAAAGCTGACACTTGGTTTACTATTGAGGGGGCGTAAACAAATTTCTACCTGCCCCCAAATGGTGTGGCTCATTGTGTTTGTTAATGAGATACTAAGGAGAAGGGAAAATGCCATTACCAGGATTTAAAGCTATTGTGATATTGAACAAAAAATTAATGTGAAAGCACTGAGGATGTGTATTATGCAAAAAATTTACTCCTCTTGATATTATTTGTCTTCCGTAGCGATCTTTGAAACATTTTTGTGAGTTCTATATCTTTTAATCTGTTTGAAGAATTACCAAGAGTCCGTCACTGGTTTGTCCTGAGTGTTTTTGACTTTCTGTGCCCTCCAACCCACGTGATACTGATGGAATATAGAGGAAAAATTACTGGGGTAACTGGACATACTATAATAGTAAAGACGGCAAATGCTAGTAGCAGGAACGGCTGGTAACTTTGGCCACTTCTCTAAAATTTATCTACGATGGTGACTCACCGTAGATAGCACTCCAGTTAATTTTTGCATCGGGTTATATGCCGAAATATGATCTCTGTGAAAAGCACTGGTGAGTGATAAAAGCAGCTAATACGTAATATGATTTGAAATTTCTCAACCAGTGGCGACATCGATGCCATCACGAGGTCATAAGATGCCGCCAACGACACACAACATGAGGCAATCTACTTGATCTTGACTTTATGATACGTTTTCCCTTCCAAACAGACGATGACAATAACATATAGGGAGAGACAAGCAAAGTTCAAGTGACTTGCTCCCCCCTCCCCTGTACAAAATGTACCTGAGGTACCGAATATGATTTATTGTGAATCAGAGATTTGAAATGACAGGCTTTTTAGTAACAAACAAAGTTATTTATGATTCTCTTTCTATTTTCTCGTATTTAAAAACATTTCAATTTTGCAGCTGTTATAAGTTAAACAGAATTCGGCTTCCTTTACGTCTCGGAAACCGGGGAGTTTGAAGGATGATGACTTTATAATGGTGGGTTGATTTCTAAGTAGAATTGTCTTGCAATATCTGACTAAGAAATCTAAAACAAAATACTGAGAAAAGATGGAGCATCCAAAATCCAAAAAACCCCATATTTAAAAACATCGACATGAAAAGGACTATTTTATGCTCAATAACATTTTGCACCCAAAATACCAGTAAAAACTGAGGAAATTTTGCCAATACTTTTTGTTTGAAGAAGAGCTTTCCTTCATTTTTCAACATGAGATCATTTATCTTGATTGTTCCTTCGACCCGTGATTTTTAACCAGTTATGAAGTTAGCTTGAAGATAACAGCTAAATAAATGGCCGTTGCATCTGTCGTGCGGTATCTACAGCATGGGATCTATCATGAAATTTGTTACACAGTATAAAAATGTAACAAGTGCCACATTTATTTGTGTAGATCGACATTTCAAAACATTTCATTAAATAAGGAAATGGTAAAGGCTACATGCCAAAAAGAAAATTCGGGATCCTATCTAAGTCTTTTATTCACAGTACTAGTTTCTGTTCCTCTTGCATAAAAGATAAAGAAAGAAATATCAAGGTTGAAGAGATACTAGAGAGGAATGTAAATGTCACCACCGCGCTTCGAGCCCCTGGATTCACGTATTCGCGACGAACTGCTCTATCCAACTGAGCGGTAGTAACCGTGATAACATAGGGCACTTTTCTTGAGTCGCCGCATTAGCTCCTGATACTCCATCGGCGGACATCGCTTCAACAAGTCGCGAATTTGTGGGTCCCGTGTTCCAATCCCGGTGGTAACATATTCATTATTCTTTAACATCTCTTCAAATGTGATATTTTCAAATCCTCTCTTCTCTAGAAATGAATCTTTTTAACATTACGCCATCATAAGGTGCTATTTATCAGAATTGACAAGTTGGAACCTTAAAAGACATTTCCCAATTTTTGTTGCATAGTACAAAACTTTGACCCTTCTTCACTAGAAAAATTCCTTGGACGCCCGTCGTTCCCTTTTACACACTCTGTATGGTTGGCTAGTTTTTTTATGCAATTGCTCTCACCTTGCCTGTCGTTTCTTTGCTTCAGCAGTTTACCTCTAACCTAGTAATAGCAAAATTATGTTGGATACGCAGGGAGAATTTACAATTATAGAGAAAAACAAATGGCATTGTAACAAAAACGTGTTCTCTACATTTTCCCTCGAAACAACCATGTATTCCTCTGCTTTATATTTCAAGACCTGGTACTATATTATAAAGGTGGCTATAGATATAAAAGTATTGTGAAGAATTGTTATTATATATTAGGATAACACATTACAAAACTTTTCTGAGGATTTACATTAAGCAAAACCGTAATAAACATCAAAGTCGAAGTCCGTCGACATCCTCCATCGAATGCCGGAACGTCTAAAAAATCGTTTACTTGTCGATGTGAAATTGTACTTTAGTACATTGACACGAAGATTATAATTTGTCCTTTCCCTCGAGTAAACTTGAGTAGGGCCTTGTCCACATTTGAATTTAGACTAACAAGGGTCTTTAATGTCAGCTTAAGTAAGCTTATCCTAAGCAAATCTAATTGGAAGCAATGACGACTCAGCTCGCATTCTATGTTTTGCAGGACCGCTAATAACTTACTAACGTCATAAAACACATTGCCAGGGAAATATAAAAAAGAACAGACTAAAACATGAAATGCCGAAAGAGCTCGGGATTACAGAGATCTCGAGGGTGGTGTAACTACACCGATGTTTTTTGAGGAAAATAATGATTTTTGTTTGTGACTATGGCAAAGGCAATTATGCTCTGTTATGCTTTGCATACTTCCTAATTATATCGCATTTTAGATTCCATTCTTAATCTTCTTTACATGACTTTTAGGAAATCACGTTTGTCTACTAGTTTAAAATACTACATTTAGTTTATTATTAGAAGACGTACTAACACATATCATAAAACAGAGCTCTGTGCGAGAATGGAACAATTTAAGCAGCACCTATTTCGGCTGTAAATGGTTTAGGAAAGAGGATCATTGTCACCTCTTGTTGTATCGGTACAAGCTGGCCATTATATCTTATTTTTAAAGCATTGATAAGATCGTATCATTGTAAAAGTTTCAAATAATTTTTTATTGGAGGAGTGGGTCACAGGTTATTGAGAAAGCACATTTATATTATGCACAACTACATGATTTATTGATATGTATTAATCATGAAGAGAAGTCGATTCTTTAAAATTTTACAATATTCTCTCTTCACAATGAAGAAAATAAAGTACTTGAACTTGTCGTTTCATAACTTTCAGAGTCACTGCACCCTAAGACCCCCAGCTGTTATGACCCAGTGTAATAAAGATTGTATCTCGAAGCCCTCGTAAATTATCAAGTGAATTATAATTGCAAGTTGTATCAACATTTTAGAGTCGCCTTTTCATTTACCTTTTATACGCTAACAATAACTCTTGCAAAGAACTAACAAACTCTGGTTTCACAAGCAGAAGAAACTACCAAGCAATCTGACTTGTGTCAAATGGTAACACAGTCATGACAATCCAGAGTGTGTAACTCTAGATTGTACCAATTATCTCTATGGTAGTGAGGAAAGGAACAGTTTTTGCCTTTAATGGTTGTCCTGTCATTTCATTAGGAATATTTGTACTTTAGGAACATCAATGAAGAGGAATTTTAGTCAAAAATGGATTTATTACGTGGTGCAATTTCTATACTAAAGAGGTGCAACAAAGTCGGTATTTACATCTTGATGAGTGCAGCTACCAGGGACAGTGTTTGCGGTGGGAGGAATGTGTTGTGGAGAGAACGATTTGTTGAAAAGAATTTTGGGTATCGGAACATTCAATAACACCCTTTCTGATAAGATCCACATATGATGCCATGCTAACACTAGTGAACCTTGCTCGATGGAAGATTGACAACAACAGTAAATGCAGGGGTGGGAATAGAAGTACTCTCAGGCATATTCTGTCGAACTGCAATATGGCACTGGAGAGATACACATGGCGCCATAATCAGGTCCTAGCAGTCATCAAATCATACTCCAATAAAATATCAAGAAGTTTAATGATGGAGATCTTCCTAAGGTAGAGAAAATTAGAAACATGACTTTTCACAAAGGAGGGACACCAAACTTAGTGAAAAGCCATCTAAAGACTATCAAAAGTTATAAAAGATGGAGTGATCATTGGAGGACAGTTGCTGATCTGGGTGGGGTTTTGGTTGTTCCAGTTGTGCAGACAAAACAACAACCGGATATTATCTTGTGGAGTGATGAGAAGAAAGAATGTAATGCATTGGAGTTTACTGTTTCTTGGGAAGAAAATTTCCGCAGTATCGCGGAAAGAAAAGGAACAAGGTATTAGGAACTCAGTAAGGAGTATGAAGGAAATGGTTTAAAGGCTGAGTACGGTCATTTTGCCATTGGAGTACGTGGATTTGTAGCAAAGAAGTTTGTGAACTTTTTTCGTCAAAGCTTTTTCTGAAAAAACACAGAGGTTTGTGAATGACATGCAGAAAACCGCCGAGAGAGCATCGTTTTCTTCCAAAAAATAATAGTTTCAAGACGGGGGCCATGGTTGCCTTTTTAGGTTTGCGAACTTACAAATAACCTCAGGCATAGAGATCCATTCAATCATCAAATTGTGGGGTTTTTCGCAGTAGATGTATTTTATATAATTGATTCGAGTTAAAACAAAATCAATTTTTGCCCCAGACCATACTGCGTTCTGGTCCATCCTGTATTTCACAGTGCAATAGTGAAGTCAACAATCCGGGAAGTTGATCCTGAATTCTCACCACCAGCAGCAACATAATTTTTCGTTTCGCTATTAGCTTTATCAGTGACATATCATATATCTAAGGTTGGTTACAAGATTGGTATATAAGGTTGCTGGTAGTGGTGAGAATTCGGGATCGACTTTCCCGGATTGTCGTCTTAGTTATTGCACTACTTAGTGCAATGGTAAAGTCTTCGTTTTCGTTGTGGGAGATGAATGCTTGAATGAATGCTTATGGTGCTTGCAGGGGTTAACCCCTGATCTCCCACGCAGAAAACGCTGACTTAAGCAGTGCACTAAATAGTGTAATAATTAAGTCGACAGTCTGGGAAGTCGATCCCGTTGTCTGATCATCAGCAGCAACCCAAATTTTCTTTCCTCTTCATATCAGCTTCATCAGTCCCATCTCCATATATCTCTGGCAAACACACTAGGAATCACGAGATACATATCAACTCAATCAACATGAATACATATACATATATACTTGTATATTTCAACAAGTATTGATGCCGTAGATAGAGTGCTCAATACAACAAGGTAGAGCCTAATACTATTAAGCAGTTGTGAAAAAGGAAAATCGAAATACCGCAGTTACCCTAGGTTTCACGTCCTGTCTGTTGACGTTCTCCAGACCGCCTTCAGATAGACGTAAAGTCTGAATCTCTTATTAAATACAGTGAGTTAGCAAAAGTAAAGAAACGCTGCTAGAAACGCAGTGCCTTGAAGAATTAGGATTGAAAAAGAGAGATAAAAGCTTCTCGTACCAGCACTTAATTCTCGCTCAATATGTTGTCTAGCTGCTTATCATTCTCTTCCTTCAAAAGCGCATAAATTTTCTTTCTGCACTCCTCTTTAAAGAAAGTGCCAACACACAAAGGATATTCCTCAAGAAACCGATATGACGGGAAGTCGTAGGTCGAACCGGGGGCACGTTCTGAGGATTTAGAATCAACGTCTCATGCATTTTCATTT